>LQNK01000195.1:364273-421387 GCA_001586405.1 Phoebis sennae | reverse complement strand
GCAAATGACCATCCCCCTGCTAACCCGTGCCGTATCCGCAAACACCATACTCGGTAAGTGCGGCAAATGATCCCACCTTGTTACGAATAGACCTGCCAACATCGCAATTTCAACAGTATTCACGGCCGTTTTCAATATTCTATCTATCCCTTGTTTTGCTTACTAAAGTAAAACAAATCTATCTATTTGCACTTACTTTCATTTCAATATGCTGTCGACAAATATGACTTGTGCCTTTATATGACTTTTGTCAATCTTACGTCATATAATCTGACATAACAATCTTATGTTTTATATGAGTACAATATAAAGCAGAATAAGTGTAAATAGCTAATTATAATTGCAATCCGTTAATTCCCCTGTAAAAAATATACAGTGTGTACTACTTAAATTATATTTAGTAATTATGTAAAAATATGTATTTTTTATTGTATGTATGTTAGCATGGAACTGTGAGGTATTTATTTTATAAGATATATGATATGGATCCGTACATTTCTTTTCGTTAATATATAAAATATTATTTGATGTTTTAGATCGTGATATTTTACGTCCCACTTTTAATCCCTTAGCAGGCAGGCATATATCTACAAATCTTCTTTGCTTCTGTTTTAAATATGAACATGTAAACAATATTTGATTCACAAAAAATATTATATACGTAACATCAATCCGTTACCTAGTATTTAAAGAGGCGTGAGTGAATTATAAGTAAAATTTTGTTAAATAAGTAATAACATTTCAATGTTATTAAAATTAATCGTAATTTTTATAAAGATAAATGAAAACACTTAAGGGCGCTTCTGAGCATTGTTAGCTCTGTGGCGCTCGTTTCCTGTGTTGTCGCACCCCCTCCCCAAGAGGTCGCCCGCCCACCCGGATTCATTTCTGGTTTTCGCTACTCTTTTTTGTCTTAAACTGTTTTTCGAAGTTGTCCTCCCTCCACCAAGAAAATGTTTACCTACTTATTTCACTGATTCTTTCTGCCTTTGTAAGCTCACTTCATTGCTAATGAAATAGAAGTTTTTTTGTCTTTAAGCTCTTTTTAGATTACGTTCCTTTGATACGAATCTTAAGCGCTCAGTCGTTAGCATAAATTGTTTGTACTGGTTCAACCTTTTGCAGTTTTTGCAACTTTATTTTGATTATTTAGAATTTTTAGATTGCCTTATTATGTACAGTGATTTTATAATATTCTAACCTTTGCTTTGCAATATTCTAAAAATAGATATTTTTGAGAATAATAAAAGTAAGTCAAATGAAATAGGAAGAGAAATCGAATTTAAGCTCGACTTTAACTTATATTAGAAAAAAAACCATACACTTCTATTTTGTTATATCTGTGTTAATTTACTAATGTTTAAATAAATATTAATGCATTTCAAAGTAAGCCAGCAAAAACAGTTGTATGTATAAAATTGTACTAATAATAATCACGCGGGCAGCCAATGAACCATATAATGAAATGCATACATATCAGTCTCATTGTTTTAATTTATTGACGTCAATAAATTACCTCATTTAACGGATTTAAGTAATTCTTTATAATAATAAAAAAGACCCAGCCTTCATTTGTCGAAAGCCTTTTATTAAATGAAAATGTACATTTTATACATATTCAAATACACGTATTTTTAAATAAACATTTTAAATATATAGGAAAGCAGCCGTAATTAGGTTTAAGAATAAACAATGTTGATTATAACTAAAAATTAATGCAGTTCTGACACGTCAAAACATTTTAAAATGTGTACAAGTTGACGTCATCACTTTACATACTCAGGTACATAACAATATTAATTACATTCTAATTGTAATTCTATAATGCGTATTTGTTCGAATTTTGCTTCCAGTTACCATGCAATAATACATTTTAGTCAATAAAGTCAATTTAATAAAATGGTTGTGTAGGAACAGATTTTTTTTAAACTGTGTTTTACTGAAGTTTTTTTAGTAACTCATTTTTTACAATTTCATTCATGAAAGTCCTAGGCAAAAGCATTGAGAAGTAATATTTTGTAATTATATTCCGATGTTTAGAAATGTATTGTGTAATTTATCTTTTTGTTTGATAAAAGGTTTTTAAGACCCAGATATATATACATATATATATATATATATATATATATTTGTGAGTATTGAAACCATTTTTTCCGAGCAATTTCATTAGTATTTTATTTCAAAATATGATTTTTTTTTATTTTCCAATAATTAAATTGGCATGAAAGCAGTCGTAGTCTTTCGACCAATCAGCAGAAGCGTTACTTCAAGAGTCAAAAAGAGTACCATTGTTATCATAATATTGATACAAAATACACAGTTCAATCAACTACGAAATACATTTAAAATAAAAACATGATGTTTGTAGTAACTGATGATTCACACTTAATAAGACCTACAAAGTAATATTTGACTCTATATCTAAAACTGTGATGCTGCTGCCTTAAACAGGCAAATAAGTACCTGTACCTACTAAAGTACATGAGGGTCCTCTTTATACAACAAGAGTCGGTAACTTATTCATAATTATTATCACTGCCTTGAGTTGAGAACATTTGTAAAATTTGACTATAGCTTTTAAATTCAAATCGTCGTAAGCATATAAGTTCCACTAACTCCTGCTTTCATGGATCAATAAAAAGTACCCATCCATAGTATATAAGTTGTAGTGTGTAATAAAGAATTATCGCTTCATTTGGATCTACCGAAATAGTATTTATATTATATAGAGCACTTCCCTCACTCATAACTGTACGCTGTTTTACAGCGGCTGGTCTTACCTGAATATCGTACCATACTAAACACCAGTTCACAATTTCTTAAAAATTAACCTTTAATATTTAAGCAGGTTCATGCAGAATAGTGCAGGAAGCATACGACTCCAACGTGACCAATTCGATACGGACATTAAAATTAAATGTGCGCGTAATTAGCTATTTCGCTACTAATTAACTAATTGTATGTGTGGAAACTTTGTCACGTTGTTTACTGTTGTGTGGGTACATTGTAAAAGTTACGTTTATATTTAAATTAGTACAGCGCATGCATAGGTTTCCAGTTTAAAATATTTTTAACCAACTAAATGAACTATATAAATCGTATTTTTAAGCTTACACATTTCTTCCAATAATGCTGAAACATCTTCATTTTTCATCATTACAATATGGAATTAATGACGTATAATTCCTGAATATGGTATTATGAAGAACTTTTAAATGCAAAGTTCTACCTAGAGGGCGTTAAAGGCGCAATTTCTGCTATTCATTAAAGACATATTTAGCTACTAAAATCTTGAAATTTAAAACAAAAATTAATTGTATATATGTACCACTTTATTAAATGTTCTTGAAAATAATATAATTCTTACTTTGGGCTTAGGAAATTAATAAAAGTGTCTATAAAAAAAGTGCATACATCGAATAGATCGATAAGGACGTAATAAGCTATTAAACATTATATCGTTGCAATCGATGCTTTTTATAAAAGCGAATATTTTGTCCACTTAATTTATTGCAATAAATCGTAGGAGTAAACAGAATTAGACGCTAAGGTAGGGCGGATTAGTATACATATATGAGGAGCGGCTATGTGGCAGTGAGTGCAACCCGAGGAGCCGCCAGTACCTCACCCGAGATCAAAGCGCGAATGTGACGCAGTCACACGGCGGCAGATCAGGATCTATACCAAGTATTTACTAGCAATAAACCAGCCGACCCTCCCCTCCCGCGCCGCTCAAACAATCCTACACTCACGGACTCTCTCAGTGGACTCATTTCGTATGCAATTTTATTCATTATTTGTAATCTACTCCAATGGAATAGGGTCTCGGTATAAATCACTCTTAGGATCGCGACAGGACGTATGTAGATTGACGCTTTTAGTGTGATATTTGAATGTCTTTGAATCGCATGCAGACGTTAATAAAGGCCGCATATGAGATCTCAGAAGCTCATTTGGGTAAATCAAATAATCGCGTTTTTATTCACCGCTTTCAAGACGCCGATAGGACTTCCCATTTTATTGCAATCTGTCGGTAAGGCAGTTTGGTATGAATTAACGCCGCTGTGAAAATATTAGCCGTTCGGCAGATGTGAATTCTGAAAACTTTTTAAAGATCAAACGTTTGCCTCAATTATTTTTAACATCAGACGTCTTTATGTTTTATAAACTGTCGTGAGGTTGTGGATAAAATATTAGTATAATAATGGATATTATTGGTTTTTGATCTTTGCTTTGTTAAGTGCTAATCGTTCTATTAGAGTTTTATTTAATTTGTGATAGTGTTGAGGAAACTATTGAAGATTACTTTTAGAAACTTGGACCGATCAGAACCACCAAGCCTAGCCGCTACAAGAAATACTTCATGTTATATTTATGTTATAAATATATGTATGGATACATATATTTATAACAAAGTATTATCGAATGTTTCTAAATAAACGAAAGTACAATGAAGTACATAAGTATGCTTTATTACTATAATGGTATCATATCAAAATTCTACAAGAAATTCTTTGAATACCTAATTTTAATTATAACTTTATGCCAAAAATAGAACCGATTTCCTCACACTAAAAAGTAGAAAATAACTTTTATTTTATTTAAAGTCTTTACCTTCAATTACACATCATTTTGCACTGGATTTAAATAGATTTCAAAAACTAAATAAAAGTTATTAGATATCAATTTTTTGGCAAAAAAATTATTATTACTCCAATTTTAGTGACGAACCCTAACATCAGCTCCAGTCTTAGATCAGCGTCAGTCTGAGAGTCTAATGGGTATAAATATGATCAGAACTTAATTGCATAGATTATTTTGTGGATTTTCGAGGAGTTCCCTGGAATGTCTTCCACATCATTGACACAGACCTTGACATCATTGACATTCCACAGACTTAAATCAACTCTGTACTCTTTTGAATACAAAAATAATTTCCCAAATCAGTTCATAAATGCTGGAAATATGCGGTAACATAAATAAAAAATAAGTCTCAATTAAAAACCTCCCTGTTTTTTAAAGTCGGTTAAAAAGAAAACAACCAGTAGTAGAATATCGACACACACTTGACTCGCACAAAACTCTTAAATGCGAAGAGTTTACACTATACTGTCGTTAACCTCTCATATAATTATATAGTCATAACTTGTCATATAATAATCTTACAAAAATGGTAGGGATTGTTCTTATTAATTATTTATATCTTACTAGCCGCGTCCCGCGGATTCACCCGCGTAACTTTTAACACCTTATATGTTATTCTGAACCCGTAACTATATGTATACCAAGTTTCATAATAATCGGTTCAGTAGTTTTTGCATGAAAGAGTAACAAACATACATACATCCTCACAAACTTTCGTTTCGAATTTATAATATTAGTAGGATTTACACAATACAAAGCGTTTTTTCCTTATTATTTTTAGACATCAAATTTAAATAAGTAATTATGTTTTTATTTACCCAGTTATAAGTTATATTTAAAAAAATTCTCACTAATTAAATCTTATCGTTTTCTATAAATATAGCAAGAAATTTTATTAGACTATTTATTTTTTCTACATTTACGCAAGTATGTCGAGTAATTACAATATTGAAAATTATTTCCTTGCATTTAAAAACTAAAATTCAGCATTTATCTACGCAATCCAATGATTACATAAAAAAACTTAGCATTGATATTTAAATGTTGAGTAAATATTTAATTAGTCAATGATAGGTGTGAAATTTACTTTTTTTCTAAAGATTTCTAACGTTTTAATAATTAACAGATATTGTAATGTTTATTTTCAATCAAGTAGATAATTCTCAGTATAGTCTAATACTTTTCATATAATTTCTTATCTCTTATCCCTTGGGCTTGCGTCAGAATTATGTGGCGTTTTCAAACTTCAGCTGTATAAATTCATCATAACAAACCATTATTTTTAATTTGAAATATTTAATGTATTTTTTTAAATTTCATTTGTTCTAGAAGGTTTGTTGATTCGCAAAGTTTTGAATGACTTGTCTTGTGAAAGAATTACTTACCCTCATAAAATTGTAGACTTTCATTTTTTGGCAGATTGTTAAAGCCCAGTCGAAAATGAAAGAAAGAAAGAAATATTTTTTTTTATTAGGACACACAACCCATGTATGTATAATACAATCAACGTATAGGCAGTTTACGTTTGTTGATCTCAGTCCCATAGTTTCTTGCATGCATCCGGGCACCTGTTTAGAAAATAAACGCCCAACGGGCACTTTATTATTATTACGTACAAACTCTTCACGAAATTCTCTTTAGTGCCAAAATTTTCAAATATTTTTTCCTCCGATAATTATTTCAATGTACACTATTACATATACTGCAAAATATATTTATTAAAAAGACCTGAAAAATTAAAACAAAATCGTAAGTTTTGGCATGACCATTAATGTGGTGTAACTGAATGCGCAGAATATAGGAATATTCCAGTCTGTAGAATCTAGGAGCAGTTACAAAAAATCCCACCCAGTTCCCCAACCACATTTCTACTATACGTACTAATATTAATAACACGACTACAAAAAAATTTTCGTTTTTTGTCCTAAAGTTTATTTTATGATTTTTTGTTTAATTAAAAACGAAAAGAAAATACATTTTTTGATATGAAGTTGACTTTAGTAATAGTTATAGTAAAACTACTCATTTTTGAATTTTTTATAAATTTTAGTTTATTTTTAATAAAAAATGTAAAAGTGTGCACTTTTAAATCATTTCCAACTTTTTGTAAGTTATATTGACAGTAAAACTCAATAAAAATATTTATTTGAATGTTTTCATTTCCAATTAAAAATTATAACCACAGCGATTGTCTAAACAGAAAAGCAAACTTTTTAATGCCATATATATTTTTTTCGTCTAATTACGACCTAGAGAATTGAAATTTAATGCTTTGAAATCAAAGTTAAATTTTGTGTTGACCTGTGTAATTAGTATTACTTATACTTATTGTGATAGAAAAAAATACGTACACCGCTCTAGCATGTGCTCTATGTTCCTATGTCAAAAATAATTCAATTAAGTTATAAATAAAAATATTTTTATTAAACATAATTTGTACCCCTGGCTTACTTGACATGGAAGCCATTTTATAGAGCTGTATTAATAATCACGTCTAAATATAAAACTTACCCTTCCTTTACGATGATGATTTTTGATAAAAAAATGTCACAATAATTAGGGGAAATATTTACGAAAGATTATTAAAAATATTACATACATATATTGTTTATATAAAGAATTATTAATTATCCGAATTCTCTTAGTGAAACAAATAATATAATTATTACTTTTTAATTAATTACGTGATAATTGCTATTCTTGAAAGAAATATTTTAATTATCATGATATATGTTTTTATAGTAAGAATAAGTTTAGAAGGTCGAATGTAACAACTGTTTTTACTTAGTTCAATCATCAAGCCTGTATTTATACAATAACGTTGCAATATCGTTGAATTGAATTTAATATATAGTCATATTATGATCAACATCATATGTACTAATCTATAACAATAATATATTTTATTAATATAGTGTCACACAATATTGAATGACATTATCAATCTCATAGATTCCAACTGAAATAATTTTACTATAATATTTTTTCCTTTCTTTTTTAGTCCAATATAATTTTGATTTTATTAAAATTAAAAAAAAAACTGCTCGCTCGATCTTGAAACTTGATGCAAATATAGAAAGAAAATATAAAATAATATCCAGTATAAAAGGTGTTGTTTTTTAAAATGTAAAAATTGTGATCAAAAGCAGCGTCATCATTATTTTATTTCATTATGATATTATGTATAAACTAGGGAAAGGTATACCTAAGGTATAACATATTATTTTTTAACTATGAAAGGAATAGAAAATGCCTTAATCCTTCAAACTTAGACAGAAAAATAGTTTGAATTACTTTTCAGGATTTAACATAACTTACCTCAATTAAGATAATAATTATTCAAGTGGTGGAAGTTCATAAATACTTACCTATATTTAATTTAATGAACTAAAAATAACTTTAATATTAGTCGATCTTTCATGAGCTGGTACGGTAGCATCAATTCATTTTACTTAAGTAAATCTTTACAAATTCAATAATAATAAGTTGATAGATAAAGAAACAAATGGCCTGTAATAATCATTAATTATGTGACAAATCCACAGTAAATAATATTATCAATATGCTTTATTACATTAATGATTACCTATTATCGGAAAAAATAAATCTAGTTAATTTATGTCAACTAAAACTATGTTATTGAAGATACGATGAAGTAAAATAAGATAACCTATTACATTTGTCACATAAGCTGGAGCCATTTCATACAAAATAATTGTATATAATTGTCTAATTCAACATTTTGTTGCATATTTACATTTCACAATCGTATTAAACGATAATAAAGTGATAAAAGTAAACACAAGAGTCATAATAGGTGTCAGTTCAGTAGATCGAACGCAGTACGCAAGTATATCTGAGAATAGGAGAACAGTTGGTGAGTAGTTTGATCGCTGCAAGGTTTGTTTGTGTTCGATAAAGATTAATAAAGTCCTAGATAAGAGGCTGAGGCCAACGATGGCGTGACGAGCGGCGGCGGCCCCGACGCGGCGCCGAGTGGAGCCGAGCCGCGCGCCGCCCGGCCCAATTGCTCGCTCGTCACCGCCCAGGGGAGGGGGCACTCACACAAATAACACCTAAGATAATTTATTTTATGTTACACCGTTTGAATATTTTATATCTGTGTGAGTTTTTTGCGTTCACTGTGAAATATTCGCGCGATAAGAAAGAGGGGATCGATCGAACACTGCGCTTTTTCGACACTTGCTTTTGTTTAATTGTGGCGTCTTCTGCTTGTTTTATTGTTTCGCTCATAGTTATATCTGCCGACTGCGAAGGACTTTCGAACTCTTGTCGTGGTATGTGACTGTAATTATAACTTTGAGATGGCATCAGTCGAGATAACTTATATTTTTGTTGCTTTGTTGTGTATTAATTCAGATACATTTATATGAATGGTCATGCATATTTGTCGGTCTTAAAATAAAATAGTAATGTTACATATTATTTGTATTCGCTCAGGCAATAAATAAAATGTTTATTGTAAAATACCTCCATAGTAGATACATTGCATCGTCAATAATAGTATTAATACGTATGTAGAGCGACGCTTATTGTACAAAGTGAGGATCCGAAGAATAGACGTATGTTAGTCTCAGTAAACGCAATACATACACAGCGCAGATACACACTCAAGAGACCGTTAATACACTGTCACCGCTTACATGTTCCCACCGCGGCGACCCAGCAGTATAAGCTATCGAGTACGCAGGCCGCAACAATTGACTACGAGCCCCTATAGCTACCTAGTGTCGACGCTGCTCCAAAATAAAAATTACAAATGTCACGGTTACCTTTAATCACATGCAAAGCTATCATTAAGTCGGCTACGAAGGCGCTCGTCGTGCGTGTCCTCACTGTTAATTATCACAATATATAAGTATGAAAATGAAATAAAAGAGACCGCTTCATACCGACGGTGGCGTAAAAAATACGAGAAAAGAAAGAGACGCTTTTAAAAAAGAAAGGAGTGCATTCCCCCACCTACGCGCCCCCACCGAAGGGGCCGCCCCCGGAGCGGGCGCCACCCATCGCACCGCAAAAATCGAGAGCGTCGGTTGCCGCGCGGGGTCAAACGGCGTCGAGCGTGAAAAGAAGGAGAGGTGTGCGAGGAGAAGCGCGACGCACACACGGCTGAGTGTGCGTGTGCGCGCCGAGAGGGACGGTCGAGGCTAGAGAGGGACGGCGGCGCCAATTACTATCACCTGGCGGGCAGCTACCGCATTACCCATTGCCGCCGCGCGCGCGACCACGCGCTCGCAACACGCGGTCGCTCCGAACCCGCCGGCCACCGCGCGCGATCGATCGCGACTGCATCCGAGCCTCAGGCCGTGCATCTAGTGACAACATGAAACTGTGAAGTGACACTCAGTGACTGTGACGGACTTTGCGTGATTCTTGTAACTATTTACACAGTGAAAATGACCTCCCAGTTCGCCTTCCGTGGATCTCCCCCGAATCAGGTAACAGCGAGAGCTGAACCCATTCAAATTACTTTTGCAAAGCGAAAAATTAACTAGTTTTTTATTTAACGATTTATTAAAATGTTGATGTGGTTATCCATTTTCGTTTTGCGTATTTGAAAAGTTCCGTTTAAAACTTTAAAATAATAGAGACGTCGCGAGTAAAGTAAAGAATTATGAAGAAGAATTGATATTAACCGATGCATTTCCAGTGCAGCAATAATACTTATTGTTGTTCGTTGCAAGCATAAACAATTGAAAACCGAAACTATTAGGCGCATACAAATGTAATCAACATACAATACGCATGATTAAAGAATAGGATTTATGACTTTATTTTTAAACTCATAAAGTACGCGTCATATTAAGTATTCTTAAATAGAACATTGATCGATTTGTTTGTTTTCTATTTTAACATTAAAACATAAATAACATTACTTATTTTCCGTTACAAGTTAGTATAAAGTTATAAATAAAATGTAGAGTCTTTAATATCATTTTCAATTCAATAATTTTAATAATATATTATAAAATACATTTAAAATTGAATTCATAAACGTGTTATCGAACATATTAAATATGAAATGCTTTTTGAATTTAAAGAAAGTAACAATATATTTCTGATACTATCATAAAATATTATATTTAACTTATAAATTGTTTTATATTACTATTGTAACTGTATTCAGTTACATAATACAAAACTTTAATATACTTTAACCCTTATTTTTTTATACAATACATAGTTTATCTTTCCGCGAGAATCCGGTTTTTATAAAAATTACCTATACTATGATTAATTTTAAATTCTACCTTTTGGAGCTTTTGGGGTAAGTGTTCCTTCATTTTATTGCAGTTTTAGTTAAATTAAATTTTATTTCTAACAATTTATTGAACTTAACTCAAATACTAACCTAAAATGTAGTGTAAAAGGTGTTTAAAAAATAGTAACACTATTTTAAACGATTGTCGCGATATTTATATACTATCCATTTAAAATAATTTAAAGATTTATAGAAACGTTAGACAATGATTCCTATGTTTAAAATTGCGCCTAAAATTTTTTATTGGATTATTTGACGAAACGCGTTAATACCAAAAAGCTTTATCGGTTAATAAACAGTAAAAATATTTTTAACTAGCTTTCCGCCCGCGGCTTCGCACGCGTGGGCTACTAATTTCTGTATTTTTAGAGGAGCACAACAAAAGTTTAAAAAAATTACGATCGCAGGACCAGTGATATATGCGGATGTCTATCTTTTTTTTATAATCTTCTATGGAAATAGGATTGACCAAAATCTCACAGAGCGCGCGCCTCTTCAAAATACAGAAAATTTAAGCCCACGCGAGCGATGCCGCGGGCAGAGAGTTAGTTATTTTTTGAAGGTTTTTGAGGATTCATTGAGTGTTTTAACGTCTTAATATATACGTTAAGAGTATAAAAAGGCATGTCCGCAACTCAACCAAAATCTCACATTGTCACGTGGTATGACATTTTCACGACTTTAGAAGCATATTTCTCAAAAAATATTTATTTTAGCAGAAAACGCATTTAGGAACCTGTATTTCATTTTCAAAGACCTTTCCAATGATACCTCACTCAATGATGTATTCGCGAATTTATTTTTTTACCCTCCGTTTACCTGTATGGAGAGCCACCCCTAAAATATTTTTTTTAAATAAAAGATAGCCTATAAGTTGCACCTAATATTCGTCTATCAGCATGTGAAATTTTATAAAAATCTGCCCAGTGGTTATTACGTGATTGACGCACATACAAACAGATAAACAGACAAACAGACAAACAGACAAACAGACAAACAGAAAAAAATTTTTTTAACCATGGTTTTGGTATCTATAGAACATACATATTGCATACCAATTACTCTTTTTGAAAAATATTCAATGTACAGAAATGGTTCGGTTACTGTTTTATTATATGTATAGATTTAAGTTACTTATAAGATATTTATATAAAATAACCTGTACTTAACGAACTATATATAGAAACTTATACTTCTTAATTTAAAGTTTTTATCGGAGTTTTAATTAGTATGATTTATTGGTAAATTATCGACAAATAAACGTTATCATTTGTAATTTATCTCATAATAAACCAGTTTATAATCAAGCATTTCTTCAATATTCCTTTATATCCCGTTTGCGTATTTTATAAAAAAATACAAAATATTTTTTCCTTCTTATACTTCTTATAAATTTCTTTATATTATTTTTTAATGTTAAATATACATACATTCTTAGATTTAGTTCTACAACCACCATTTTAAGCTGTCAGACTTTGTTAACAACTTTTAATTAATTTTTATGAAATTTGCGTCTTCGCAAAAAGTCATTTATCAAAAACTGATCTAGAAAAATAATCATTATTAATTATAATATAAAAATATGATGTCAGATTAATATCATAGACTAAATTTATTAAAATACAAATTCTAAAATTGTAGTTCAAAACACTTTTCCATATACGGCTGGTTAAAATTAAATTACTAGTAAAAATTTTCAATAACCGAAAAACATACGGTTCATATTATAGTTTTTTAATTATTATTTAAGATTAATTTAGGTAAGGAAAGCTTTATAGTATTCAGCTATATTGTTTGTTTGTTTGCGGCTCAGTCATCAAATAATTTTTTATTGTCTCGAAGGTGATGCTGAAATAGAATATTTTTTTCGTCTACAGCTTACGTTTTGTTAGTGATGATTACAACTACACAAGAACGTTTTCTTATTTTTTCCAACCAAACAGTAAATTGACTTATTGATATTCTAATCAGACAAAAACAATATCTCAAATACAATTTATCAAAGGTAAATATTTTTAAATACTGGTCAATGTCATATGAACAACTTATTCATACATATATATCATGATATGAATCCGCGATCCCGCATTTTAATATTGTATAGGCCCTTTCTAAGTGTTATTAAAAATAAATAAAATTAACACCCACGGCAACATGTCACACATAGACAATTTCACCGTGTTATGAACAGTGTCAACTCATAAACAAATTACCATACAAAAACAATAAACTAGACTGATCAATTTATCAACATCGATCGTAAACTTATAAACACTATATTTGCATATAAATACTATCATAAAAAGGGGTAGACGAAATATGCCTCAGCCTTATAATAAGACAATTTAGCCGTAACGTACAATTACCGAGACCTCGTGACGTGTACAAACTCCTTATAATTATAGAGCAGGCGGTTTGCATAAACGTTGAACAATTAATGGGCTACAGGTAATTAGGTCCTAAGTAAATATACCGCGAGGTTTTCAAACAACGTCTGTTTGTACGCGTATGATGCGCCGCTGTGTCTGACAGGCTACGATTTTGAAACCTGATTAAATTTAACGTTTTCAAACCGGGGAACAAAAACGTAAAGCAAAAATACAAGTTTGAATTTAACGCTATATTGTGCAAGGTGCTAGTTGAATAGCGTTAGCATAAAATAATAACTAATTATTCAATTTTGTACTCAATAATAATCATTGTGGGAAAATGTTAGGTAAAAAGCAGATAATAAATCACGAAAAACGATTGAACGTCGTTAGTATTATAATATTGTGTGCTAAACTACTATATTTTATTATATTTGTGATACTTATAATAAACAATAATTTGCTAAAGTATCAAACTCACATCGAGTATTTAATCGAACCTACGGGCTCCAGTGATTAGGATTAATCTAATGAAATATAAATACTATCCTAAAAATCTGAACACGAGCTAGCCAATATTGGGCATAGTCACTTATTTGTTATCCGATAAATGTTTATTAAATTTCATCGCTGTCGTATTAATATCGGCCTCATTATATTTATCTGTCCATTTAGTGTGTGGTATATTGAAACAGTGAATATGTTAGGACATTATTAAAGATAATTTTGAAATGATTCGATAGCGCGGACGCGAACTACTTTTGCTATCTCCGCGATAAGATGCCACCATGTGGAGGGCTCGACCCCCTGCTTCAGAGGATTATCCTCATTATTTCTCATTCTCTAGCCTCTACCGACTGCTTCCTAATAGCTTTATATTGTGGGCGGTCAGTCGCCTTTCTTAGCACAACTTCCAAAGCTTACGGGCTAAGCCTTATCGAACGGGATGTCTTATGATTTATAGACTCTAATTATTTTTGAAACGAATTTGAGAATACTCAATCTCGGGACTCGAAAACGGGTGATGTAATGTGATAAGTATATGACTCGTATCGTGAAGCGATTACGTTAAGTTATAGTATGATTCAACATAAACATATGTTGCAATTTGATATGCACTATTATCCTTCCTATCATCTTCGCTTTGTAAAAACGGCATGAAATTACAACGCTAAAATATTATATAAGGAAGTGTTACTAGATGAGAATTAATTTATTAACGTATTTAATTGGAAAAAATTAATGTTTTAATATAAATAATGAATTTATATTTTTAATACATGCAGCATTGAAATTGAAAATTTATTACTATGTAACTTTTACAGAAAATAGTTTGTTTAAAACTTATTAATTTTCGTTAAGTAACAATTTAAGCAAATTCATCCTTAACTTCAATATTAGTATATATTTAAAGAAATTTTTATACAGAGGTTCAAAGATTCATGTAATGGTAGATTTTCTATGTATAAAATCAATTGTTTTGTCCAAAGACTTCTAAATTGGCTCAACAATATTCTTATTACAACTTTGTGCGCTATAAATATATTGACGAAATATATACCATCATACTTAACAGTTAAGATTACAGAAAATACAATTTCAGTTGGTCGATAATTATAGAACGGAATATTTATAAAAATTTAAATGTGATGTTAACCCATTGTTCAAAACGATAACGAAATAGTATAATACAATTTACATGTTTAACGCATAATAGCATTAATAATACAGATAGAGATAGGCAACGCACCAGAGACTTAGTTTTATATTTCTCTATCTACATACCATTTCCGTTTTGGACGAAATATAACAAAAAACTCCACTTATTTTAAAATTTTTGAAACATAGATAAGCATAATATAGATACGAAAAACTCATCACCTGTTAGTAAAAAATTAATTATCGCTACTTTTAATGCTATTTCGTTACTAATTACATGGGTAAAGTGGTAGTGGATGATTTATAGGTGAAGTACATTCATTGTTCTTTCAATTACTACACTTTATATAGTAAAGGTATTTGTTTTGTACTTTTTTACGTTTCTAGAACACTCGTCGATATTAATATTATTACATCTAAGACGTGTATGGAAACATTTATTGTGAATCGGTATTTATTTCTCGTGTTTTAGAATGCAATAACTATGCATCTTAGTATCTTTAATATCATTTATACGCAATATTAAAATAATCGCAATGTGTATTAATATTTCTACGGATGAAAATTAATTTAAAACAAAGCATTGTTTGGCTCGAAAACACTCTAATATGAACTATAGCGTAGGTAAATTTTAAACCATCTGTTCATTTATAACTGTTCCACATTACACATTCATTTATTAAAGCATCGATAAGCACTGCAAATCGACTAAAAAGCTGATGTTTTAAACAAAGAACCCACAGTAAAAAAGCATCGTAAAATGAAAGTATAGAATTTTTGTTGTACTCGCCACGGTCCAACGTTAAAATACGAGGAACGCAACATTTTTTCCCCACCAGGCGTATCCCATTGCTTTCATGGTTTTTATTTAAATAGCAATTAAGAACAAGAATGGGCTGTAAATGTTTATGCAGAGTTGTGTCGTAGGTTTAAGAGCACGGTCCCACTAAAGCAGTACAATTTACTCTCCAAATAAACTTTACTTTAATACTCGGATATACGCACGATTCTGGATACAAATTGCTAATGTTTCGTGACGTTTCGTGTGTTTCAACTGTTTTAATATCGGTACTGTGAATTTGAGTATTGTTATCTGACTTTTTAAATTTAAAATAAGTGAAGACTTGTAGTTGAAATTACAATCGCAAAATAATATTGGTTGAAAAATATCGTTTTAATTCGAATCCATTTTATTGAAAGTATAATCATCGATGTGATTATGAAAATCATATCATACAAAGATTTTAGCACCATGTTATCCGTTAAACATGCTGTTCATTAAATTATTCTGCGCTAAAATATAACATATTTGGGTACAGTTTGTATTGACTAAGCCACGCTTACAACAAACGACATTTGTACACAAATGAGGTGGAACAGTGCGACTTAGGTCTTAGTTATTTAGGTCACACTGCCGCACTAAGTGTGAATCTTGGAGCCTAGTGCTCATGAATATTTCGAGACCTATACGGAGTACCGGGGTACAATATAAATGTAACAAAAAGTTGGTTAAATTTGACTTTGTTTTGCATATAGGTTAAAATTATTCACTTCAGATGACACTGTTTTTGTTCTTAAATCTTGTATGCAAGTGCGTTTTCATTAACGCTTTTGAGTCACGATATAATCAGTAATCGTAGCTATTCCAACTGCCACACTTTCAAATTAACAAAGGAATAAATTCATGGACATAACCTCGTTCCAGGCCGGTCGCGAGCTCAACAGTCAACAGCTCGGTCGCAAAGGGAACAAAACGCAGCACCATTCATTTAACTTCATAATGAGCCATGAACAATCTTCATCATTTCTGCAGTTTGCACTCCGGCTGAGACCTGACCCCTTTTTGCTCGTACGCGCAATTTAACGTTCCATGCTTACCTTTTCGATTCACGAATAAAGAATAATAAAGACGTAATTAAGTAAACTCCAGCCACTATTGTTCTTCGAGTCAGTTTGTTATACAAACGTAATGTGATATTTTTTATAAGCTTAAACGCGATGTATTTTAATTTAAAAATTCCATTCGTTTATGATTGGATTAAAGAAATATACTTATACAATAATTCCGAACGCGAAAGAGGGTCAATAATCCGCGTGTCGAGTAATAAGTTTTAATGTCTAGCTACTTTTTCTATTGAACTCGCATATTGCATGTGTTATTGAATTTCTACTTATACGCGACTTCTTAAGCACAAAAAATGTTGACAGAAAATTTTTAATAACGAAACTTTATCATGCATGTTAAGATGACGTGATTCGGTATTATAGTGTCAGGATAAAAAAGTGTGTGTCAAAAGTTAATTAACACGAGATCAAAATAAAAGAGGAATAATTTTCGCACGCGGGACATCGATTTTTAGCCAAGCGTGAAATTTGACCGAGATGGTTTCACCAGCACCTGGCGTCATACGAGGGATCGATATTCATACGAAAATTATCCTTAGAACGAGCCTCGCCTCTAAATCAGATAGATGAAGTGATTCTCAGAAACTCAAATTAATTTCTCCGAAATCAAGGGAGTCGTTCATGACGATAAGTATTATTTTATTCACTGGTTACGGTGGCATAAGCGTATGAGCGTAGTAACCGGATTTGTGTGGATGTGTTCGTGAGTAAAAGAGATAACGAACGCCATTTATTGTAACATCATCACGCAACAATGAGAGACTTAGAGAGTTATAATGTTTGTTGACAGAAATAATTTTGCTATCCGCGGCGGTGTTGAATGCGGTTACGTCATGTAGGCGTAAGTTTTGAGCTTTCGGATATTTAAATTGGATGCGAGAAGGGTTTTTGAAATCTAAATTACATATGTTTGACAATTAGTGGCGTTGTGTCGCCCACAAACACAGAATGTATGAGGTGCTTACATACCATTACTGTCACTTGTCACCTCATCGCGCCGCAGAATGGCCGAGAAGTCGGCGCGTACGCAAGCGCACTATATAAGCCATCAACACATTCGTCCGCGCGCAGCCAATCCCGGGAAATTAAGAAGTTCCACATTTTCACAAACATCAAAGAGACGTCCAAATCAAAGGTTTATCATGTACAGGTTGTAATGATAATATCTTAGATATAACTTATCAACTGGTGCATTGTATTTGCCGCATATCAGTCGGTATTGTTACAAGTGATTGTGACTTCAAAAGAAATATAATTAGCCGATGATTAGCTTTGTCGGCTACTTATTACGTAGTTCGAATACAGGATGGGTTTTATAGTCAATTAAATGTACGTTCCATAAGGAATTCACACGCTGAACTATTTAATATACAAGGCATATCGACTAATAAATAAAAGGTATATCAACTTTGTTCTTTCCTTTCGCTTAAGAGTTAAAGGCTAAATGTAGTAGCACCGTGTGTTTGGTTTGGAATTCGCAGTTATTTTAGTAATAGTGGTCGATTAGTAGGTAACGACAGGGAGTAATAAAGGATCGTTCGGGAACAGCACGGGATGTTTTGAATTGGCAGCGCTTTAATGGCGGCAATATTCGATAATTCAATATACGATCGCATTATGCGATTTGAACATGTGTAGGGCTATCGAGTTTTATGACGTTAATGATAAATTCGGATCGGTACGGAAGCGGAACAGCCTAGATAACCGCAATTGCCTAGGTACCAAATTTTAGCCATCTATGCTGGAATATTGGGATTTGCCTTCATAATTCATTAGGTAGATAATTGGAAATTAATCTATTCATTATATCTAAGCCTTATTAATTATTAAATTTGGGTAGTAAACAGATTGAACTATAAATTATATACATATTTTATATAAAATTTTAGTTGTAAAACGACAAATAATATTACCGAGAAAGAACATCCTGTATTTACGAGAGATAATTTGATTTATATAAGTATTAGGTATGACAATATTAGGTAACCTACATACTTATATATTTTTAAACTAATAAGAAAATGTCTAATTTGAAACTTATCCACGCAGTACCTAAAAAATATACCTATTACTTGATTATAATGATCTAAAATAATTTATGTATTTTGATAATAATATATTTATAAATGTAACTTATAAAGTCCGTATGTTGCCGAAATAAAACATTGCCGCTTCCTACGATATCAAAATAAGTTTTAATGTATAAATAACATCAAAATTAAAATTGTCATATTAAATCAGGGGAACACAGGATTTAACATAAAAATAGTTCATACAAATGAAGTGAAGTAATAGCTAAGTTATTATTAGATTTAGCCAACACATGTGACACGTAAGTCGATAAATCTCTCATACAATCCGAAACAACTTCATTAGGCGAATACACAATGTTTGTGTGAAACTGCGCTGTTTATAATTGATTTGATACAAATTATTGAACAAAATATACCACTTTTTCCATATTCGAGAAACACGTTTAAGTATATTCCGATAACACAAACAACTAAATATAACTATTAAACAAAAAGGCGGTATTTATATTTCTCTAGTAATATTCCACAACGCGTATTTATTGAATTGTAATTTGAACAAAACAATACAAGCATTTGAATGCATATACATATGCATAAGTATTGTTCTATATATTAATCCAAAGGAAACATGCCAATTTCGTAAGCAGCTATAAAAGTTACGAAAACATCAAATTAGATTGAGCGAGTCCAAAGTTTCGGGTTGTTACCATCGCAATTTTATGAATGAGCTGTTTGAATGAAACACAATTATAACACTGTTTCGGTTGAGATGACCATAAAATTCGAATCAATGGTTTTCAGTTTATAAGTCTTTAGCAAAGAGTTGAGTAGGCTGTATGAAGTGGTAGTGATGATGACGTTCTCTGATAAGACTAAGCCAGAAAGTGGGTCAATAATGATTCAATGCTTCAGATACTTCCAGTTGTGTGGCCGGCATTCATTGTACTCCTAAATCTCGATAATGAACTAATTCATTACTTATTATTATTTTTTATCATTAAATACTTGAAGATCTGTATTGGATCATCCACTTTCCACGCAGATTCAAATGGTTAGTAATTAACCTTTACCTTTGCACTGATTAATATTATGAACGATTGCGTTAGATAAGGAAGCAATCATGTTCATGGATCTTTTTACAGATAAACTAACAAACTCAGAAAATGTTATGAGCAAATTACACTTAGCGAAACATTAATAAAAATTTTAAATGTTTGTTTTTAAAGCAAGTCATTAACGATATAAATCTTCATACCTATTTCTGTTATCACCATCAGCATTGTTATTATTTTTAGAACTTTTTATCTTATAAGATCAACTCTTCTTGGTTATCACATTGCTCCGGAAACACTAGAATACACGAAATGTATATAATATCTTTTGATAGGTTGCGCGTTTATAAAATCATTACAGCGCATTTATCGTTTTAGTGTTGTGGCATATTTATCCGCCGGCTGGTTTCCTTCCTATATTTCACTGTTCCCCAAATCGACCTTAATTAGGGAAGGTGTGAATTCCTCCAAAGGTATTATGCGTTCGGGGGTGGGCCAATTTACCTTATCACCATGGATATCTTCGAGCGGGTAATAATCGCTTGACGCACCATGTAATTGTCCAATTAAATACACAATTTTATGTAAATATCGCGAGAACATTATACCAAATAACAGCCGTTTTGAATTTTACAATAACACATTGTTCGAAAGGTGTTCCGGCGAGTCAGTGACCTGGTGAATCCGATGAAAGTTTGAATCAGCTTCCATTGATCGCATGATGATGTATCTAGCCGATGTTGCGAGAAACTGCAAATACGAGTAATTAATTAATGTTCTCCAATTATCACGCTGTTCAAAATCACACGATTATTAGGTGTTCATTGTTTAACAGAATAACGTTTTTTGTAACAGTGAATGTTGCAACGTTATACATTAAACGCAAGCTTGCTGTACTTTTACCCATATTGATAAGGTCAACGATGTTTTTATTGCAAGAGGAAATTATAAAAACTGCCCCAGAGGTATTCGATATGACTTGATCTATTTAAATGGCGTAAGTTAGTTATAGTCCTGTATCCTGTTATCGAAGTTAACTCGCGGTTGTTATACAATATTTGTGCTAATATTATAGTTTTCCATACGCTGGCCGGCAAATATTTTTAGATAAATGAATATTCATATGGGATACGTTCATATTGAATGATAATTCCGCGCATTGTGTCTATTTTATGGTAATAATAATGTTTTTATCGTTTTGTATACGAGTACATTTTTAAATAAAGATTGGTATTAAACCCAGGTGGGTTATATAAGGGGATTTCACACGTCGGGGCGGGCAAAAGTTGGGGTAATCCAAGTGTTACGGTTTAGTCCCTATGACGAACAGATTCTCGTCTATTCAGCTTACCTTTACCTCTCGATTTTCAGATATTCTCTGAATTTTACGTAATGTCTGGTTTAAGAAGGGGAAACCGTTTTCCCTATTTTGAAGTAAAACGTGGTAGCTGTAGGATTGAACAAATGATGTTTCGTATAATTTATTTATATTATTTAAAGATTCTAGAGTAAAGAATTCAGACCTGTTATGCACAGCAAAACATCCTTCACACTTTTCGCTCGTTATTTTAAATTTAGTACCGTGGATTGAACAAATTATTTTATAATCGTATTTAATTGCAATTAACAAAGTGCAGCATCGAGTCTCATGCACGGTGGAGGCAGCACACCGGAACGGCGTTATCAACTATCTAATCACTTTGTCATACTTTTTGTTTCCTCGTAGCATGTTATTATCATCTTGCGGTTTACACACCAACGTAATCGATGTTTCTCCCATGTGCTCAAAAAACTTTATTAATTAGCGTTGGTTTAATGTATTAGCCTTTGTTTGTATTTAATGAAAATTATATTGCGTGTTGTTTACTCCAGTGTACACAATAACCTTAGGATTGCTAAAATTACAAGAATTCTTAATTTAAAAACTAATTAGATATTTTTAACATTTAAATAAACGCAGTTAAATAATTTAATGAATAAAAATATTTTCAGTACTTTAGTTAATGTATTTTTTTTAATTTGTAAAACCATGTTCACACAATGCTGAGTGCATATCTCACTATTGCAGTAACTAATCTGAAGCAATGAAATATAATATATATAATGAATATACATTTTTCTTTCTTTCTATTTTAACAGACATATAAAACAAATTTAAAATTTTCAGCAAACATTATAGTATACAACTTTTTAAATTCAAATGTCAGATGCAAATCAGATACTTTCAAACCCGCATTATTGTGGGAACTTACCGTTTTGTTTACCGACTTACAAAAAAAATTATAAACTATAAAAAAATCAACAATTTAAAACAAAAATCCAATTAAAAAACCAAAAAAAGAATAACACGTTAAAAAACCTAAAAAATAACCAATTAAAAAACCTAAAAAGAATAACACATTATCATTTCCAAGTGAAATCCAATCCTGCGGAATAAGTTGATAAGGGCTTAAAGTGACAATAGGGTTTCTGGTCCCATCGCTTGTCTTTGAACACATTAGTCGAATTAATTTCTATAGAATCCACCTTACTGTAAATTTTATACTGTAATGATGGCAACCGAAATCTAAAAAAAACAAAGTACCTGCAGAGCCGTCACTCGCGGCCCGACATGTCAACGGTGTTTTTGCCCGCCTGATGTCTTTAACTAAATTCATGTCATTGGGTCCTATTTCTCTTAGATTAACTTTTTTACATTATTTAACAAATAGATCGGGTCGTGTACGCTCCAATATTCAGTTACATGGTTTAACACTTAAAAGGGCTTAACGACTCTAACACATCCTGCGGGTTACGATAAAAAAACGAAAAAGAGAATACTTCTTATGTTTGTTTTTTAAAAGATGTCTGCAAGAGATAAGATGGAGCGGCACTTTAATCCTGAACCGTCCGATATTTGAAAAGGATGCGATGACAACTTTTTTTTGTCTTTTAATCTAATAAATACACATAAGTGCGTAACTAATAGTCGCATAAACTGAGCTCGTCGAAACAATGCCGATGGAAGAGACCCTTTAATGTTCACGAATGTTAAATCACGAACATTACAAATCTAATAAAAAGTTAAAATAATTCCTCAAAAAGAACATTAAATTTGGGATAACTTTTATCAATAGGAAAAAATAAGTCAAATGGACTTTTCAATAAATACTTATAATAAATCGTTCCTTGAGGCACAATTCGTAGAAATAAATTCAAATTATAAAAAATATTTTATCCTCTTTTTTGTTGTTGTTTATCGCCTGCTTGATTACGAACGACAATTTACCTTAACCGTAATAAAAACTGTGAAACGACTTGTACATCAACGAAGATAAACGTGAAAAAAACTCTACTAACCATTGGAAGGCCTTCGGTTATCAAAAACGTTTTGCCTTACCAACAATTAATGCTTTGTTGTGATAACTCGGCCACTCACTCATCGGGCCTAGTCGCCCACTTAGAAATGAATAAACTAGTCCCCAGTGATATATTGCTTTGAGATAAATTCTACTCATTGTTTAATATTATTCAAATCAATAGCTTAAACTTATCTTATTTTTGTTCGACTAATTCCGTTGACAATTCTTAATATGGCTTTTTGATGTGGATTAATTTATGAAACATTTTTATCTTTTTATATAAAAATGGTATTTCGTTTGTCGAAATATTTGAAATATATTTAGCAAACCATTCACGAATAATCGTAGTAGATATAAACTTTAAAGATTACGTATAATTTTTTCCGTGCAAGTATGCAAGGAAAAGCGTTCATTGTTATTTTTGTGTCCATACAAGAACTTAATTATAAATTAATTATGCGTTCACGTATGGAATCTTCATGAAGTCCGAATGTTATTGCCGTCCTTGTGTTATTGTGGCAAAAACGTTGACAAGTTGCATCTTAAACAAATGTGTGTTTAAGTGGCCGCTTCCTCGTAAGTGCGAAATGGAAGGTTATCATCACATGTGATTATAGCGCTCGAGTGCCAGCACTTGGGGCTTTGACGAAGGGCCTCGGATCCCTTTGTTGTGAAAACATTTTAAACTTTCACGATAACAGCTGCTATCTACGTCTATGAAAAGCTTACTGAAAATACTGCATTAAAAATAAATTACAAACAGGATTTTTATTCACATAACACGTATGTACGTATTTAATGCCACACCTCGTTACATAATGGCGGCCTACAAGGATAAATCAAACATTATGTTATACTGATATTTCGTCGTTTCATTCAACCAACATTCGTATCATTTGAACGGATTGAATCCCTTTTAAGCACCGGCGTCAATTTCAGCCGCCGCTCTGCGAAGCGCCGATTTGATCTCTATTGGTATGAGTGACAAGGTCGAGTTAACAACGGCACCGCAATAATACCTATAGCCCTGGAACCTGCGGTATAGGTAGTGTTGCGAGTAAGGATTAAATAACTATGCAGGGTATGTAATGTACGTAATGCAGGGATTCGACATTTAACGGCTTCGGGATTACCTCGATAATACCCTCGGCACAATAAATGTTTTCAAGCGCGGTGGCAAGCGCTGCCTCGCGATAGGTCGAAATTTCAAACATGTAAAATGGCGTAAGCATTTAGGGTGGAAGCCCTATTTTTTAGGTCACAGCTCCACCTTAGGTCGCCCTCGCTCGTGACAACTATGTTCACATCGCGACTGCCTTACGCAACCGCCAACCAGCCGAACGTTTAGCGCGAGTCGCGACACTAAATGCCAAAGAACCTTATCACAATACACCGAATCTATTCCCAAATACAATTTATTTTGTCCGGATATATCCTATAATAACACGGAAAGGATACAAAGGAACCTTAATTCTTATTTTCTTTCAACTGACGGGTCGTATCATAAGCGGGTGGCATTTCTCGGTTAATCCTATTGAGAACAGCATTTGTTAGGTCACCGGGACCATTTTTCATTCGAATGACAAATATTTAGAAAGTTATTTATCCACGTATGAATCCGCAACGCTCAATCGGAAAGGACATTTAGGGACGGAGCGCGAGTTTCCTTTGTTCGGTCACAACGATTCAATATTTACTCAACGACCGCGCAATCGATTCAGGTAGTTCGGTAGATAATTCCATTATAGCAATAAAGCGTTCTGCCCGAATCCATTGTAATCGTATTCAAAATTTATCAATCGCATCGCATTAGCGTCAAGACGACGCATAATCTAATTCGCACAATGCGTTGAAAGGGTTTCGCGAGCGTGTCCGATTTGCGTACGGCGCTGATGAGGCGGCGACTACGCCCCGGGTGCACCCCTTGCAATCGTTAAATCCTCATCTATAACCCATTTTTTCGCGCTCGTATTTCAATATGCGTCAAGACTGATGGATAACCACGTAAGCATGCGAAGCGACAGTGCTGTGCGAGGAGGCCTCCGACACGTTGTATTGTATTTGTGTGTTGCAAAAGCGAATGTGGAAACTCGCCATAAAGGCATTTCAAAATTTACAACTTACAGAGCACCATATCGACAGCCTCCAACAGTCCGCCGCCGGCGCAGGCGGGGATGAGCGGGGGGGCGGGGGGCGGCGCGGCGCGGGCCGGCTCGCCTGCCGCTTCCACGACGCGCTGCTGCGACACGGGCAGGCCCATCTTCCAGGACCCCATCACGGGGCAGACGGTGTGCTCGTGCCAGTACGAGTTCCTCAACTACCAGCGCCTGGCGTCGGGCGTGCCGCTGTCCATGTACAGCGCGCCGTACCCCGACGCGGCCGCCGCGGCCGGCATGGCTGCCTACTTCCCGGCGCTGGCCGCGGACCAACCGCCCTTCTATGCGAATACAGTAAGTATATCGTCTTCGGCAAACTTTTAAGGATGAGTTAGTTGGACAATACGTTCGATCAAATAATTTATGCCTTAACACTTCTCAACTGAAATCTGTTTTTAACTAATTAAACTGCCCTGAGATTATTATTGTCTTATCGTTGGATAGTAATAATAGTCGTCTATTTAGAGTAGCATTACGGATTTCATCAGTACAACTAATTTTACAAATAGGTAGGTAGTTATTCAAATTATTAAGACTATAGTACTATAGCTTTATACATAGGAATATAATTCAACGTTATGAACTAATTGACCTCACAAAATGTAAGCTCAGATTAATATTCAACCAATCTACATACTATAGATTAAATAAAATTCACGTCAATCAATGTGCCAAATTAATTATTTATTTTCGTTAATTTCATTCAGCTATATGACTTTTCTATTTTAAAACAGATGCAAATTAATTTTTGACTCGCAAACATATAACATGTTAAGAAAAGACCTAATATTTTATGCAATGCTCTTCCTTAGTTAACCTCAAAAAAATGTATGTACAGACACGAAATTTGGAACGTCATAGACAAATTAATAGAGCATATTCACATGTGGACATTACACTAGAGGCATCAAAAACACGATGTAAAAACGTGTTCGCACGTTGGCATTGATCTTTATCTGACATGCTAATGCGCGCCTAATGAACTAAATCTATTTCATTATAATTACAAATGGAAACCTCGTTTGACACAACAGGTGCCTTTGTGACCTTAACACCATGTTTACGCTTTTTTCTATAAAGGATTCCATGTAATTAGGGAATAAAATGCTTGTCTGAATAATCAGGCTATCGTATTGGGACTTTCCTTACCGCATATTAAAGGCACGATTACAATTTTTTAGAATCATTCGTATTGTCAAAAATTATACATCAAGAATGTCACAAGTTAAATTAAAAAATAATTATGGAAAATCAAATTATAAAACATTAATCAATATGTTAGACATTGTATATATGTTATTACAAATTAACGTATTTATAACAATGTATAATTATTAAATAATATGCTCTAAGTACCGGTAACGTTTTGTTAAATGTCCCGTGGTTAATGTCAATCAATTCATTTTTATTATATTATATTACAGTCTATTCTTTCTCGTAATAACTATCATTTACAACGTGCCATAATTGTAATTGTATTTATTATTAAATGTCACTTACTGCTAAAAGGCAATTCAATTTTAAACGTCACTTTAATGCATAATAATAACTACTCGTATATGCATTTCATGCATCAAAGTACACAATTTTTAATCAAAATAAAAACCAATCTATTTAAATGACTTATTTACAATAATAAATATGCATGTTAACTATTAATATTGCTATTAATGTTATAATATTCACTGCAACAAAACGTAAATTATATAGCTATGAAAAAGTACTAGCTACATATACTTGTGGAGCTATAAAAATTGTGATGACACCAAACTGCTCATTAATGTATACCAAACGAGTTATTGACACGTTTTGGCACTATCTATTCAGTATCAGCAGACAATCAGACATTGTATAATATTATATTTTATTAAAAAGCGGGACAAATTAGATCTTTATCATTTAAAAGCAAATTCATTTTATACTAGTCGTAAAGGAAATTATTCGAAGCACACATAAATGTCGACTTTAATTGTCTAGAAATGAAAATGTGTTAACGAACACAAATAAAATTTTTGGAACAATTTTAAAGTTCCAACCTCACTTAAATACACATACGTTGTAAGGATATTTTAATACGAGAAAACTCGTTTTATCAAATCGAGATATCATTAAACTAAAGAAGATTAAGAGGCACTTATATTACGTACCTTTTTTGTCCTCTATAAAAAGTATTACCTTAAAATAATTAGGATCCGATGTCAAAATATCCCAGTAAAAGAGGCTGCGAGCATCTTTCATCGTGTTAAGTAGATTTAACAATAACCGTCTCCGAATAAAGAATACATATAAATTAGAATCATAATCCGATGATGCATGTTCTTTTGTACACACAAAAAATGTTCCTACCTCGTTCGGGTTTAATAACTTAATACGTTTAACAAATGTATTGAGATTCCAGCGATGTACTTGAATTAAGGAGTATCGCCTACCGAATTCAATCTAGCTACGTGATAGGGTATAATTTTGGTATTGTTTTACCGTACGGCATTCGAAAACGTTAGGAACTAAAGAGTAATAAAACGTGGAGTACTAACGCACCGCCGCGTGGGTGACGGAATGATAATTATGATAATATAAAAGTAGCCACGCACGTTATATATGACGTAGTAAAACTTTGGATGAAGGTGTTAAAAGGTGTGGTCGAGAACGTGTGCCGGTAGACGATTCAATCATTCATGGAGATATGATCATTTATCATATGGCGAAAGTGTGAACTCGCGTCAGATCCTTGCTCTCGATGCTATCTTTTTTCCATTCACACGTTTTATTTTGAATACGGTTTGAGCGTTCCCGGTTTTTTGTTCGGTTGAGGTCGTCGTTGGTATGTTAAATGTTAGCGTTTACGTTTTTGAGGTACATGGTGATTTTAATAAAGCGACGATAATTGTACTAATACTTTACTGCTAAATGCAAATAAGATAAGCTAGAGTTTTGATAAGAACATAAGGTCAAGATAGGTGCCTACATGAGTATGTCCGGTTTGTACCAGATTATTTCATTTACCAATTACATTAAAGTTCTACCAGTCTTTTTTTTCACTTGGACTTATGCAATAAATTAATATTATTTCAGTTAGCTTGTTTTCTTTCATTTAAAATTGTCGAGGAGTTTATAACGATCACATAAAAACATAAATAATACTTTCACAATTTTTCTCCAGAACTATTCCAGAATTGTTAAATATAATATAATTCTAAAAAATGATACCACTTAAATATGTATTCATGAGGTGTCGAAGTGATATTTACGAGACATCTAATTGATCAGTGCGCCTGCGCACGTGGTGACATCGTGGGGCGGAAACTGACTACATCATGTCCAAAAAAATAATTTATACTTACAATGAAATAGACAGAAATAAATTCTGCTTCTCTTGAACTGATTTAATAAAGATGGAATTATTGATGGCGGTTTTATGAATTATAGTTCCACTGATTCATAAATTCTGTTATGAAAAAAATATTTACGTTCATTCGCCTTTTGTTTAGATGACACAATCTTCTGTTATACGTTTGATATTTCCAAAGATGGTGGCTTGCCGGTTATCAATTATTCACTAATTATTTCTAGAATGTAGCTCACTCTACAAGTCAAATAGTTACTTAGCTAGATATTAAAATAGAAGTTAGTGTAGGATAAATAATGACTGACATTTGATAAATGATATATTAAATTTTAACGTATGAGAGTGGTTCAAATCGCAAGTCACAATACAAGATTACCAAAAACGCGCGGCGTGATGCGTACAAAATTGCATTTCACGAAGTCGGAGCTATCGCCACTTCTCATGCGCACCCTCGCCGATTGCGTGTCAACAGCATAATTCAACGGATTATAAACACATTGCCATAAAATATCCCTTTCCAACATATTATTATTATTATTAATGTTAATGGAAGAATAGTTTCCATTAAGCTTATACCAATCAAGATTACGCCCGACCTTTTTATGTTCGACTACCGTGATCATTATCAATTTTACCTCATTGTAATGTTTTTAGCTGCAAATGAGTCAACCAGTTTGTAATAACTGCGTGTTAATACACGGAAAGGGTCTAATTAATTTTTTATTGGTTGCTTATGTTCTTGTGGATACATATATTTAATTTAATTCAATTATGGTTTATCTAACATAGTTATTCAAATTTTTTGTAAGTAATTTTAAATTTCTCAATACACTAACTTATAAAATAAACACGATACATACGAAATAGAAATATAAAGGCTCAGAACGGTAGAAGAAAAATTAAATAACGGTAGTAATTGTATCCAAAATGTAATCACAATTATGTTAGATTTTCAACTCATTACTTGCAAAGAAAATAGAATATCCAAAATACTGAAAGCATTTAACATAACTGCGCTGACCGAAACGCAAAGCTGGAACTTCAAGGCCGAAAACAACTGGAAATTATAATCGTTCCAAAGCAAACATTACAAATAATGTCACGCCAATAAATCCAGGTAACTGCAGATTCGCGTCACGGCTTAGCCCGATTATTTAACAGAAAACTGGAATTATACCAAAGAGATCGAACCAACAAAGGACATCATGGCGACTGGATTACGCTGTCGTACTTGAGTAAAATTTATTATCGGATTTTCGATTCGGCCACCAATGAAGTTGTTGGACAACAAAATCTTTTGATAGATTTATCCTGGCTGACCGCATTAAGATCCGCTCCTGAGTTATTTTTAATGTGTCACTATAAATTTCGACCCTCATCGTATAGACCGACGTAGAAATCCAAATATTGCAACGATTTATCCTCGTTTATACAGACCTTTCTTGCAATCGATCTGAAAAGTGCTTAAACATTTTTAAATTGAATAATTTAAGAAGATATCAAAATTCAATGTTCTATTGTAATTGAATCAGACATCTGTTACATAAAAAGGTCGCGACCGGCGAGGGCACAACAAATCCCTTTTTAAGATACATTTGTCTATTCCAAGATGATTGATGAACGCCTCTCATATCTTTAGCCATTAAATAATAATAGTTAAGACAACCGAGCGATCGATCAAAAAATCAATCCGATGAGGTCCATTTTAGTAATGGATTAAGTTAACGCTTCCGTATACGTGAATGGAATTCGATAGGTTGGCATACATTATATTGGATTCTTTGTGTTCACGACAACGTTTAGAATGTTAGAAATAATTTAAACTTTATTTAAATTCTTAGAACATCAACACGACCATTTTTCAAATCAATTCTGACTCAATAATTTAAAAAACTTTCACGATTATTGAATGATAAAATATCTATGACAAATATGTAAATAGCAATTATTGTAAAGTTTGAGCGACTGTTGTATTTTAATTGAGTAAAAAATTAAAATGTGATACGTACTACTTCTATTCGTCATCGTCCATGAAAGTTGCAATTCAAATCTCAAGGTAAATAACAAAAAAACAGCACGTATTGTGGTACATATTATTACATAACATTTATTTTGTTCAACAGGCTGCGGGAATCGAGCTGAAAGAAAATTTGGCAGCGAGCGCAGCAAGTTGGCCCTACCCGTCTGTATATCATCCTTATGACGCGGCCTTTGCTGGATATCCGTTTAATGGGTGAGTTTATGTTGTTTCAATTTTCTTACAACGGAATTATCATTGTTCCTCGTGAACAAACCCTTTTGCACCCTTCAGACTTGCAGAAGCACTAGATATAAATCTAAATCGAAATCTACCTAAAATATATTTGAAACCTCCTGATGTACCGCAACATTTGTCATGCATAACAGATTATTCAATCGCCGAAATAGGTAAATTAATAAATTTGCAATGCAATGGATTCCCAGGGAATGATCAAATATAACCGTAAGCAGCGGCCCAGCTTTATCCAAAATGCATTCCCCGTTCGACGTCACAGAGCGCTGTTTAGAACCGGCATAATTAATTTTTAACTACCCGCCTCGGCAAAATCATGCCCCGGCCTCTGGTTGTGCATTTAGCGACGGAACATACGTGAAAATCTGAAAAATAGAACATGCACGTCGCTTCAGTCTTTCACGCTCCAATTTTCAAAAACCTCTGCGGCTTTTCATTCCTTTTTGAAAGGGACATTACCGAATCGTGAAAACGTGAATTTACGGAATTTCCCCTCGTGCTTTTGCAGATATTTTTTATTCAGTCTCCGAGCGTTCATCAACACTCGAACATTAAACGGTCCGTCCTGTTGTAGCTAGAGGAATAAGGATCTTATGTAAAATGATAGCGGCGTCTTGTAAAGGTTAGAGAACATGAGTTTATTAGATATGAATGTTGTTGCAGATTATCTGAACTGTATCGGAATGTCGGCAACTTACATAGAACATGGCGCCTTATCGCGCCTAACGCGCTTTATATCAATTTTCGTAAACGATTCTATAGTGGCGGCAGTTATTTGATTTGTAATTAGCAATTCAATTGATATGATAGCGTGTTTGTTGGTAGCCGCTGAAAATCTGATAAACTGATTGACTTTTGTGATTAATATTTTCGTACGGTGAATTGACGAATACCTAACTTTTGCAACATAAGTGAAGTCAAAACTTTGCGTAAATGCAAGTTGAAATATTTTTAAAAAATTCATTACGGACACGAAAATATAATGTTTGGTTAGCATCTTTTAGAACAATATATCTCTAATACAGAAGCCTGCTATTGATTAGAATTTTGAATAACTGTCTATTTTAATTTTGTTATTTCAGATTGGAAAGGCGTTATTGATAAGTTAATCGTTATAAAACATTTGCCATATATGTATCTATAGCAATTATTCGCGATCAGATATAATAAGCTATGATTGTATTCTCATGAAAATACAAATCTTTGTACTACTATACTTAACAAAATTAAATTGGTTGACATCCAAATCTTGGGCAAAATTGAAAGTGCGCAAATTTACCGAAAGCTTTTTTTCTGTTCAAGTACAGAATATATTTACATTTTTTCGCTATTTATATTTTTCCAATCAATTACATGAATATTAGTCTAAACGATTATATTAAAAATTGTAAAACGTTTGTACTAAAAACAGGTATACATTCGAATAGTAATTTGCTTAGAACTAAAAGCAGTTCTTAACTGTACATAATATAAACAGCTATATTACAATCAATAATAATTGTTATTATCAATAAAAGACTTGTGCATTTGATGTTTACTCAAATATTAAATTATACTCGCAAGATAAAAACGTTAGATGTCGAAAATGATATTTCATACATTGCTTATGTTTTATTTTAATCGTAATCACTGAATACATATATAATTACATGGAAATGCTACCTCATTTGAAACATAATATCACCACACTTATTATCAACAAATCAAAAATAATCAAGGTTAGATTATTTTGAAAGCAATTTCATGTAAGCCAATAAAGTATTTTTTCTATTACGTATGTATTTTTGTAATTATTAATAAAGGTTTTAAGTCATCACGCGTATTGATTTTTTTTTAATCAGCTTATAAAATATAGTGTTTTTAAAATAAGAAGCCCATATTATTATTTAAAGCTTAACAACTAATTGCGTTACAATAGGTAATTTATCCTCGAATAATATGAAGAATAAAATAGTAAGGTGCTATAAATTTTATTTTGACGACAAGAACAGAAGCTTAAGCTATGCTGCAAATTGACAAGATCCATTTATGGGCAATCGGTAAAATTTATTTTCAAAGGAATACCTTGATAACGGAAATCAATAAAAAAATGTATGGATATGTCTCTGTCTATATTTGAACAAAACTCTACTCTATTTTATGGGGGAACATAAAATTAAAAAAATATAATAAGTAGGTATTAAATAATCACGTTTAGGGACATTTAAATGGTAATACACAGAGGCGGCTCTGGCAGCTTTGGCGCGAGGACGTCGGCCGTGACGTATTATACATATTTGCCCAACCACTCTCACAGAACGGTGTAAATCAAGCCATGCCTCATTCATTAGCAGATATTTGTTTAAGTACCAATAATTGTTAGAAAATATTCTCCAATAAACAAAAAGCTGGAATAGATCGCTGCTAAGCGATAACGCTGCGTTTTGTTCATTTTTTATTTCTACCTATGTTCAATCGACTATGTTATTTCGCGTGAATTACGCATGAATTTAAGGTTTAAGTGGTCTCGAATTACTGTTCTACGTATTTGGTACGGCTTTTCTACTAAAGCACATCTCGCCCCAAATATGTTGAGTCGATCCGTTTCATTTACCTTTTTCCGTTTTTGGATCCGAGCTAATGCATCAAGTTAACCATGGCAATGTCTACACGTCAATTTATATTTAAACGGTCCCAATTAACCTTTCGCTTTTTTTTCAATTTGTTGTTTAAGATTTAAATTATTTTGAAAGTGAATTTGAATATAGTAGAACGAAATAGAAAAAAATAAATAAGTAAAAGCAAATTGTGCCGTCAAATTATTATCTTCACTATGTTGTAATTATTTAAAAGATGCACAACGCCCTTTTAATACGTGAAGTATTATTAATGAATTTTATTAAAACTCTTACTTCCTTTATCGATCAGTAAAGGGTGGACAAAGATGCAACCAAGAAATTATTTACATTAATTAGAGAGAAACTAACGCACCTAAAACAAACATAACTGCGTTTGAATCTAAATTCATACCAAACACGGTAGATTATTCTAGAAAAACCGGCGCAAGTATAATACGGCAATAGCTGACACCTTTTTCGTCACTGTTATTGATTCACATAATTAGTTTAGCGCCTCTATTTATAATTTTTTGCTCGAGTTAATTAAAACTAAGTCTTAGTACATTGATCGTATACTAAAGACCATTTCTTGATGTTTTTAGCTCGTAGTAAGCCAACCGCGACGTTGTTGTTATAATTAGCAATTTATATCACTTTAAAGAGTGAAACATGATTTTTCTATTACAGAGCGGTCATTAATTTGTGTCGGTAAAAAGATACGCATGCGTTGGTGGTAATGAAACGTTGGGAGAAAGATTAATATTGTCCACTGGTGCTTTGTCAACATCATCATTGGCAGATTTCTCCGCCCACGGGGGATTGCTGTAATTAAACACCTACTTTTTTCTAAATAAATCTCTACTAGATTTGTTAAATTTCGACTTTGTTGACTTTGAACAACATTTCACTGTAATGTGGCTTCCATTTCAATACATTTTCATATATGTAAATGACATTTCTAAAAATAAAATAAGTTGAGTAGATTCCCGCGCTTCGATTCCTTTCTACAAGAAATTAATATGTTTTTTGCTAATAAACATTATACTTGCAGTAAATTAATGAGACCTGAACTTTAATATAATTATCTACTTTGTAGAATGAATATGTAAATTAAAATTAAATAAAATGTTTTTCTAACAGTACATTTATTGCATTTGAAATAGTTACAGACATGACATTGTAGTCGAGAGCTCGTTGTATAAAAAGACATCATTTTATGGTGTTTTTATAAAAATGTTTATTAAACTATGATACACAGTTGTATTACCATAATTTATGATAACTTTTATAACATCATACAGTGAGTTTAATAAGTTCTATAAAAATCTTCATATCATAAGGAAGAAATTGGTAACTTGGTATTCTATTGTTGAAAGTTAAGATATCTAATCTAGCATCTAAACATTTACGTCTTAATAAACATTAATTTATTTATCACTTATATGGAACGCCAAAATAAAACATTCCTAGGTATGGAAATATCTTCTATTTATATAGTAATAACCGTAGATTATGATAGATCGTATTAAAAAACTATTCATAAAAGCTTGCCAATATGAGTTCGTTAACGCTTGTTATCTTCATTTTAAAAATCCATTCATCACTTATAAATAGATACGTTGTCATAAAAACTGGATTGGAAATCATACATTATGCAGTAATGGTATAAAAATAAGGAAACATTTCCCACAGTCGTTTGTCATAAAGCTTCAACTACTGAATTGATAATTCTAGTCTGATGGAGACGTACGTACGAATTCATCATTCATACATTTTCTGTTATGTAAAAAAATAATTGATACCTTTCTAAACACATACAAAACGAGTGAACAAAATCAGTTACGGGCGAAAACGTCATTACCATTTCAGTCCATATTTATAAAAATGTACGACATTTTTGTTATGTATTATTTTACATAGATATAGTAGTGGATAGTACAGTTTTGCAAAAATAAAATCTCCAATAATATACCACAGTAGTAATTACTAAAGATTAGCTTCAAATACGAAATTACTTTATATTAGCGGTGGGTGAAAACATAATTTATATGTTTTTAATTGGAGCTACACCGACTCCATGCTATGAATATACATTAAATCATTTACCACCGTTTCTTTGCAAGATCTCTATTATAACAGTAATATTCATTTTAATTACTTATTGAATCACTTGAATCTTAACTCAATAACAGTGGGTGTACTTTAAAATAATTTCAAGTAGATAAAATAAATTGCTTCAAGTAAACAAATGAGTAATGATAATAATGCACTTAATGGTTTATTCAATTATATCAAATTTATGTGTTTATATCACTTTGTAAAAGCGCAATTTGCACCTATTTATCCATTATTTATTATAGTGATGTTTTATATAGCAGTTGATTGATTAACTCACGAATAATAACAAACGAGTTTCATCATTTTATCTTCAATTATAGGTATTATGTAGAAAAAATATGAGAAACAGAATTTTCAAACAATGCCTACTTAACAAATAAAAACCTTGACTTCGAATTTTAATGATTTTTTAAACATTCCTAAAAATAAGTAAATATTTCTCTAACTTTATATAGTCTGAATTAAAAATCATCTATATTTAAATTTTAATTTTTTCAAAAAGCATAAGCTCACATATTTTTTTAGTTTATCACCGATTCAGAAATCTGAGTAGACTGATGAGTTCCGTAGACCGAGAAAAAGACCAGCAAAAGATCGTGTAGTTACTCTTTTCAAAAATTAAGATATATATTCAATCACACACGCACTAACAAATGAATAAGGCGTTATTACAAAGAATAATGATATTCTCATAAATTGGGGGGTGTTGAAGAACTAATAACGGTGTAATAGTCCACTTTGATGCGATCAAAGCAGGTGCACCTTATCTGATGTAGCACCTCGCGTCAACGATTTAATAAAACAAAAAACACGTAATTATATTATTAACTTTTGTAGATTTTACGTTAGCCGGGATAATAATTAGGCACTCGCTATGCATTAAACATTAGATGAACTAACGGTGGAACTATTGAATAATATTAAAATTAACGTTAATAGACGTTCAAATTTTTTAAGTCTTTGTTTTATGTTAGAGATTAATCTAGCCACGAAAATGTTAACATATGAAAAAATTAATCTGTAGATGAACATAGCTAAGATAACAGTGCAAAAAGTATATATTTTATATATGAATATGATGGTTAAGACTTAAAATACGGTTTAATATTGTATACTGAAGTAATGACAAGTAGCCCGCTCAACAGTTAACGCTCAGACTAATCAATTTATTGGAAACACTATTGGGCATTCAGTTACATCAGCATTCACTAGTGAATTCATTGATTGTTCAATTATTTTAAGAACGTCACGGACGAACCGAAATATCGAAATAGAATTACAGTACCCAAGGTTCATTAAACAAACACATTTTAACTTAACTTTCGTTTATCTATTCATTCTCATCCTATTGTTCTATTAGCTTCGCATCATATATATTTTTATTTCATTATTTTTCTTTAGGTCGGCAATAACGCGCTGAGGTGTATCACTTAGATCCCGGTTGTTGTACCAGGTGTACGCATGTTCTTTAATATAACATAGTAATACTAGTAACTACGAAAGTTCTTTTGCAATAATGATTATTACCTAGTAGAATGAAGACAAAGCATCAGCGTGAAGCAGTATTATACTCTGTTTCGTATGGTGAGCGAGGGCCCAGTGGCCTGTATTCGCATCCCAAACCTCTCCCATTCTGTTCTATACCTATCTCTTTTTCCTATAAAAACTCCTCTCCTTATTCTTCCTTCCTCTTCCTTCAAGCCGGCAAGGCATCGACGACATTTTGATGCTGCGCATGAGCAGCGGTCAATCTCTTAACATCAGGTAAACCGCATGCTCCGCTTGCCAGCTGTATCATAAAAATAAAGAAATAATGAAAAAAATACATTATCATCTTACATAAGTCTTAAATACTATTTACATCACGGTTGTTTATTATATTACTATAAAAATGTGTTCATTACAAGTTCGTTGATATTTTAATTCTAATTATTTTAAATCGACCTTTACCAGTAATACTTCCGTTCATGTCAGTTCCACTTCTTAAGCTCCGACAAATAGACACACACAGAGATAATATTATGATTAAAAATATTTTCTAAATGCAAAAAAGACACTATTACACTTTTTCCAGAGGTGAGGTGTTTTTCTTTTACGTTTAATGTTGTTATAGTAACGCTTTTTTGTAAAGGTTATGTTTAAAAAAACGCTCTTCAACCTAATACAATCATAAGACAGATACAAAATAATTTATTGCATAATAATAAAGTAAATATCAAATAAATAATGTGAATTTAGTATTCCGTTTCAATAAATGGAACAAAGTTAAGGTCACGTTTTGTCAATGCGTAATTATTCTACGTTCGAAGAATTAGTTATTCTAATTAACAACATTTATTATTAACCGTAGGATCATTAACATATTGTTATATAACTAGTGCCCCCAACTTAGCTTACATATTAGTAAATGCAAAAGATTCCAATGTAATAATACTAGAAATATTTAGCACAACAATTAAAAACAGCGCGTATGACATGTGATATTATTAAAGATTGCTGAAAATTTTACAGCCATATTTATCGCACATATATTTTATGGGAAATTGTTTCAGAAAATAAAAAAGAAAATGCAATGGAATTATGTAAGAGTCCTAGTAGATATCTAAGAGATTAACAAATTATTTTAATTGTCATTTTATAGTCGATTCGCCCTGAACTTTCAACACTCATAAAAATAATGCAGTACACAATTGAATCGAAATTATCCTCCTATTGTATAACAGAAACTCCCTTGCGATATAGTCGCGTCGATCACCATAAAGGTCTGAACCGTTACCGCTGGTCGTCACCCGTCACCCGATCGTGACTCGGGTACCAACCTCTGCCCACACTTCCGCTCTGCTGCGGCATAATTACAAACTACACCATACGCGACGATTCAGACGAATTTCGTCGAAGAACAACGAAAATTATCTACTATATTGCTTTAAAAGAAACTCGACCGAAGCGACCGGGATTAAGGCGGAAAGTTGCGAGCGGGTGCGCCTAGAGCGGCCGCGCGTCGGGATGCGACGCACGTACCAATCTATTTGGCCTCCACTCGATTCGATATCGTGCACACAAAGTAATGATTACTCATGCCGAAGTTTATTTACGACAGGAAGAAATTGCGATTGTTTTCTCCTAATGGTTATAACTTCCCAATACGTCGGCGCCCGATTGTTCGCACACGTAATTAAATAATCGAATTGCATTTATTTAATGAGCTCTCGAGGAAAGCTTAGCCTTTCTGGATATTTTTCGGTTCTTAATTTTTTGTAGGGGATGCTATAAACAATAAATAAGCGTCTCTGTTTATAAAGTACAAGTACATAAATAGTAGATTAGCTTCGTTATAAGTTAAGTTTCTTAATTTTTTAAGAATGTTGAGTTTTTATTAAAGAGACTAAGGAAGATAAATCATCTTAATGATCTGTTCCATATTATAAATATTAAAGTTTTTGGGATATAAGATAACGGTAATCGTAAACTTAAAATGTTTTCATCCCCCCATTTAAAAATCTAAAAATTCTTCGTCCGCCATCGAATAGCAGTTCCTACTGGTGACCCATTTTCCTATTTTGGCGTCCACTAAAAGGCACAAAAATACTTTCGAATCAGAAACGAAATCTGAATTTTGAACACTCGTTAAAAATTTTCTACGTTCATCTGTAGTCGTTTTGCCCATTGCTAATAATATCAACAACAACAAACAGTTCGTTTACTGTTTTGCTAGTGAATACAGGATTTTAAGAGCTTATAAACTTACTTCATATTGCGTTCAAAATAAGTATTTTTGTGGGTATAAACTATGAATCATACAAATGTTGCTTTCAAGCAATTCCGTAACACTGGACAACGACGAAGATTAATCATATGACCTATTTTGAAGAACATCTTCAAAATGTATGATAGCTACTAAGAAATCATATGAAAAGAGTCCTTCATACACAATCAAGTCGCGTAACTCATAGCAAATGATAATGAGAGTTCATAGAATTTCAGGGCGCACAGAGTCGTGCACGAGACCTGCGGCCGGACGAATAAGCCTTAAATCAATTAAATAAGATGGCATGTGTCATCTAGATCATCGGCCACGCACGTATGGCCAGTGTCCACGTTTTGTGTGGCCACGGCGGACATGACATCACCCGCTTGTACCGACACGCCGCGTTCCTTCTACGGCGCTGGCCACAGTTAATCGAGTATACGTGTACAGACAACGATTTACAGCACAAACTGCCAGTCCTCCGTGTATTACCGAAGTATGGAACAATAAAGAGAGCGCGTTAGCGCATATCAATGAAGGTGGCGTATGCAGGCAACGCGCTCGTGGTATTAGTAAGCCGCGGCCGGTTCGAAGTAATTGACCGACGGGCTAATTTCATTCTAACCGCATAGGACGCTTCCTCTTTCCTTTTTCCTATCGGTCAGCGGCAGCCACGAGGCGGCTTGCGAACAGGATTTGTCATTGCTGCTTTTAATATTGCTGGATGTAATGGCGTTGAATATTCGGTGACACGTGTTACGCGTAGATATTTCATAAAATTGATCATTCAAAGCGGTAACTTACGCTATTGTACTGCTTGCAAACAATTTATTTTTCACAACTGATTCAAAATAAGAATAGATTGAAATTCTTCTAAAGATAGGTAACCTAAGTAAGTAATATTTGTTTGTTATGTACCAGGTGTACATTTGGGAATTAAAGCCAATACACACTTAACTATTATAAGGAATTAGGGCCATACACGTTGGACCTCGACATAATCCGCTGCATTTTGTATACTCCACCGACATATGTACATAGCGGCATGTAAAGTGTATCTGGGTTCGGTCGTGTACATAATATCTGTTATCACAAACAACGAATTAGTGGCCACGTTAACAGCATTATGTACGTCCTATATTTGTGTTAAGGCGATGCCAAAGCCCGACCGATCGGTTTATCGCAACACTGCGCCAATACGCTTAATACAATACTTATTTTCGTTTATTTATTAGTCAAATGAAATAATAGACATTTATGTGTGTCATTGTTATATTAAGTGACTATCAAAATCAAAACAATGTTGTCATATATTTTAGCATACAAGGGCCTTTTTTTAATGCTGTAAGTTAGATTAATATTACTATTTATTAATATTAAAGTTTATTAGTATTTATTTTTTTGTTTGATTGTTTGTCCATACAGATATAGATTATAGACCAATATTAGATTCAATGTATAAGTAACATTTTTGAAATAAATAATTTTATTTAGTGGCTCTCCATAAATTACACATTACATTTTTTATTCCATAAAGAAATATATTCATTAAATGATATTTAAATAAAATTTTGATAGGTCTTTAAAAAATAGACAGAGGTTTCTAAATAGTTTTTTTTATTCAATAAAGATTAAATCCAACTGTTAAAATATTAAAATATCCAACAATATTCCTATTGGCCATAAACATATTATTCATCATGAATTAAAACAAAACAGTAGCTTTAAAGGTTATTCGATTGTAAAAAATGTTTCTAATCAGCAATCAAAGACAAACAGAATATATCACCTTTTGCCTAATTGTTTAGTTAAATATCTTGATATTTAACTAAACTTAAGGCATCCATTTAAATACTTGGTATAAATTAAATTGTAGGTCAATCTTTGTTCTTTAATTCATGAAATTTGGACTATATTGGATTGCCAATAGAAGTAAAATAATATATTAGTATGCAATCTAGAACAATGAAAACTAAAGGCCAATCTAGTTAAACATTAATGTATTCTATATTTGTTAATTTTAATCGATTATAACCAGGAAACATTAACAAACATTTTGGTAAACATAAAAATAATAATGCAATCTATTCTAACAATCAATTATGAATAATTATTCCTATAATAATTCACCTTAATTATTTTTAAATTCAAATTGAAATGAACAGTTAAATAAATCATCAGTTTATTCAAAGTACGTATAAATCATAAGATACTAAACTATAATTAAGCACGCAAGATAAAGTACATTACTACAATTAATTTATTCCATATCAATAAAAACTTGCCCAGCGATGATAGTGCAAATGGCGTTGTGAAACAATGCCTTCGGAATTCATAAAATTCAATGTTCTCATCGATATTATTAATATGTGGGTAATAAAATATGACGTGACCTCTGATAGTGAGTGACACTTAATTTCCCCGCTCATGCGTGCCACATAGCGCGTCTTGTGCGGGCCGCTCCGGGCGCCGATCGCCCAGGCGTCTCCGATCTGGTGCGCACAAACATGGCCATTCACGCAGATTGCATGTTCCACTGCAGACATTTCTTTGGTTTACGTATCTGTTCACGGTAATTCTGAATTGTAATTCTCTAATTCTTGTATCGAGTCACGGAAAGACTAGCTAAGACGATATGTTGGTACTACATAAAATGTCCACACAAAATTAGTCACATATAATAATCTGTGTCTATTATATTTTAACAAACAGAATCTACTATCTTTATAATCTGTGTTTGGTTATATATAGAATCCATATAAACTATTTATATGAATTTGTTTATCGCATAGGTTATTGGCTCCTTTTAGCAAATGCATGAATGGCCAATTAATATAGCTCCTCAATTACGTCAAATTTAATATAATTAGATCAACTTGCGTCATTATTTGCTTATGAATCACACAAAGGAGCTTTTAATAGATAAAATATATTTCTATCTATTATATATATTTCTATATATAACTTGTGTATTAATCTTAAATTAAAAGTTACAAATAAATGCTCTTGTCTGCAGCCACCGGTGAACTTCAAGATGAGTGACATTTGATAAATACTTGTCGTTGACATATCTACTACCGATAAGTTCTGGGTGGTAAACAAATTTGTTCCATGTAAGCTATTGTTGCGAAGTGAACGTCTTACACATTACATATAAATTATGTTTGTGAAAAATGCAAGTACTGGGTGAATTTGTTATCACGAAGGACCCTAACCTGCTAACGCTAGAAGTATAAGGTTTTTTTTTAGTATGCTTACTGATTTTTGATTTCACAATATGGGTGTTGAAAATTAATTGAAAAAATTACTTGAAAAATTGCTTTGCTTGCCATCTCTACCGCGGCCACAAATTTTATTGTTGTCAAATAGACTACCTTCACAAACCAAACATTTTCTATATATAAAATTCTCCTCCACATTAATAATGTTGAATTCATATTCTAAATAGTCTCCGAAAAGGAACAAATTCTGTTTTTAATTATGTATTTAGAAATATACAGTAACCGTTGAATAGATTACTAATACGTTTTGTAGGCATTAGTCCTTGGCTATTAATTAGGTGTGTGAATTTGATGAAGAAGGCTAAAGGGCACTCAATGTGCCCTGCAATAGCCCTGAGCAAAAATTAACACACAATGTATTTGCACAATGATTGATCATCAAGGTTTACTTACAACTATTTAAAAATAAGTTTAAACAATGTGAGTATAAACATATGTTGTAACCAATATTATAAAGAGGAATGCTTTTTTAGAATTGAGTAGGCTTCTAAAATACTCGATCAATTTGAATTTTTTTTTACCATTTGAATTTTTACATTATCTTTGATGAACATAGACTATATAACATCATAACACAGGAGCAAAGCCGCGCGAAACTCAATAAAATAAACTAATATATTGTTCCTTGTTTCGCAAATATAATCAAAGCAAAATCAAACATTGTCAGTGCGTCTAAATTAATTTGAATACCATTGATAACATATCACTAGATTATATAAAATGCAGTGGGAATTAGATAGCTACGTAATGACCCCTATGAATGTGAAAGAGATAACACTCGGTTAAATCTTTGTTTATATATCCAAATTGATTAATTTAAGGTTATTTGAACACTTTATTAATTAATGACACTTTTCAACGAATTATTCAACACGTTTATCTTTATTATTTGCATGTAAGCTTATCTGAGAGGGTGGAATTTTTAATAAGTTTAAATATTTTTTATTTATTATGCAATCCATATTTGTATAAAGAAAGAAAGGACCTCAAACTAAAATTATGTTTTATTCTCTGGTTACGGTTAGTTTAAGAAATATGTAGCGTGGAATACAAGTAACATCTTGTAAAAGAATACATTAAATAATATTTATTGCGATAAAAATATTTCAAAGATAAAGATAAAATCACAAGAGTAGTAAAATTACTTATAACTACAGAAATACAGAGAGAAGGGGCTAAAATGTTATGTCATGCCTGCATTCCAAGATACAAGACAGCGAGGATCCAAATCCTCGCTATACCGAATCCCATGATCATATTGTGTGTGTGTGAGCATGAAATGAAATTGAGTATAATTTTTTAATTAACTTGTATTTTTTATTACATTTATCATTGGCACATTACTTGTGTTCACGGAGTGAGTTATTCGCTTGAATCATAAGTTGCCCTAAACCAAACTCGAGACAGTCATGTGAACTGATTAACATTTACGCTTATGAAACTCAATATATTAAACAGAGAAAGTATTATAAAAATGTAACATTTTCTCTGTATATTAAAAAGAATATACTAAAATATTTTTACACGTGTATCCACCGTGAGATTACTTTCTAACAAGGCGAGTTACACCGAACAATGTGCACTAACCGTTACTCGGCAGACCTACAGCATATCACTGTGTATTATTATTGTTAAATTAATTAAAAACTCCGTACTGGAGTATGCAATAAACCGTCTTATCGTCTACGTAAAAGGGGGTCAAGACTCAAGTGAAACAGAAAAATAATTTGCCAAAGATAAAGACAATCATAATTTATGCGTTGTTTTCGTAAACCGATCGAACTTACAAGAAAATATTGATATTTTTTTAATTTATAAATAACGCTTTAGATAACTCGGTAAGTTTATTGAACACTAATCAATCTATTTAAAAATATGCGCTTTATCTTTTTATGATTCTGGAGCAAATTGGTACAATGTATATGAAATTAAAATTTTTATGATCACGTAATCAAGCGTGCAATAAAACATTTTAACATGTTAATTAATAAATTATGACCTAAAATACAATCTTCGGACGAAAATACTGATATACAATACTTGAGTGTCTCTGTAACGTATAAATTTCTGAAAATATTGGGCAGCGAGGGGACGCAATAACCCTCTAAAGTGTAAACAAAACAAATATGGCTGAGGACGCCGGTGGTGCGTTCACGCTTGGCTTGTCATCGCGCACCGCCCAGCCCCGTAGAACGCCCTACGAGTTTAATAAGGTAACCTACTGATTGGCGTTTAAACTCGTCCAAAATTCCGACCGATTATTGCTTATTGTGTCGTATTACAAGCTGCCCTCCACTGTTTCTATGAGGGGTTTTTATGCACGGAGCCGGCCAATTAGTCCCTTGATATCATACGGCCAGGACGTTTATCGCGGCGTGGATGCGTGTGGTAGGCCGTAATAGCGCGTTTCGAGTCGGTAATGTGTTTTTGGCGTGCCGCACCCCTGCCCGCGTATCTGCCAACAATATTTAGTACCTGTATACTACCTTTTTAAACTACGTCCATACCCTCAGATTGGTCGTTGCGTGAGTCCATTCGTATATTGCTACGACGAATAATTAGCTTTATCGGACAGCGTTTTTACGAACCTTGTTATTTATTAGCGGCATGAAAATATGTTTGCTTTATGTACTCTTTCAATGTAGCTTGTTTCGTGGTTGTCGGAGTTGTAACGGAGTGCGCTCCTGTTTTGTATTTTGTTATTAGCGGGTTCATTTGGATGCCGGCCAAAACGGACAAATGATTATAGTAGCAATTGTAGCGACATTATTAAACAGTTGCACTGGAAAATTGGTAATGATACCACATGCAAATTGCATTGAAAAGCTTGCTCGTTTCCTTTGAAACGTTAGACATTCGATTCAAGTAGTTTGATAACGATTTAACAAAGATATCTTTATGCGTATGGAAAGGTTGATATATTTTTAATCAAGAAAGGTTGAAATATTCATATATTTTTTTAATTTATTATTTTCTTATAGTCAATACCAAATTTTTATATTGAATACCGAAAACTGTAAACTGAATATGAAACGCAGGCTCACCCGTGTATATTTCTCGTTCCCGTGCGATTTTCAGGATAAAAACTATCTTATGGCCTTCCTTTGTCTCATCTTATCTATCAGTATGTCGATCTCTTCAAGAAGAGAGACAGAAATACAGAGTTACTTTCACATTAATAATGTTAGAAGTAAGGCACCTACCACATTGTTTCACATAAAAATCATATTTTGTTTTTGCTAAAAACAAAGTAGAATTACAACACTCATCTTTTACTATCACGTTTCTCTTTACCATCGCATGTTAAACGATTTAGGAGGGGATTGTCAGAAAAGCAGTTATTTTCGTATATATTGTGTAGTTACTTTCTGATAACAAATTATAGAAAATAATTATGTATAACTATTTCATACTAAAATACCGATAATTAATAAGGCTCAAATAAACTTCTAAAGTGCTTAGGATCATTAAAAACATTTATTTTACAAGGGGTAAATGCTCGTAGTTTACTTCAAAGTTGAATTTTTTTCGAATTTCCCTTAGAACGAAACACAAGTCGATGTCTAGTTGACATGTAATTCGATCCTAATACAATGCCCGATAAATTTTCAACACAAAACTGTCACCGAGAGTTAAAAGGCTTTAATTTCATAGGCGGTGTATCATTTGACTGATAAACCCGTTGATCTGGAAGAAAGAAGTGAACAGTCGGCATCGAAAGTTACCGCTTCTATTCTCTAGTCATTAGGTTTAAAATAGAACTAAATTCTAGTTACCGACTGTATCGTAGTTTGTGCACATTTGTTAGAGGGCGATGTCATTGGTAAAATCGAATTCGTAATATGATCCTAGATGTACCAACTTATAAGGCGGTGCGTCAAAGGAAAGTCACTTTTTTGTTGCATTTAGGTTTATAAAATAAAACTTGTACCTGTTTAGATAAAAAATGGACACATGACGCGACTATCGAATTGTTTTTACATGAACATATAGGTATCTTGAAATTATATCATGCGATGTATTTTATTACTTAAATTAGTATGAGATGTATTTTTTTGGACGCATAACATTAATTCAACTAAAATAATGGTCTTAAAACAATACATTTAATTAAAACATATATTAGTATAATTACACAACATATAAATTATATTATTTATACAAATATATATGAGTCAGATAACAATGAAATATCCTTCATTTACCTCTATTAATGCTTTATTAAAACATTAATTATATTATTTCATATATTGCTTGTATAACCGTTGTAAACCGTAGAGCTCAGCTAGTTATCTATATATTTCTTTGAATAACATCCTTTGATTTGAAAATATTTCCTTCTAAGACTGAACTTATTAATATTAAAACATCGACTTTAATGCCAACTCGTGTAGGTGATGAAATAAAGAATAATTATAATAGCAATAACTTATTATAATTAACATAACCTAGTAATTACAAAAGTATTTATTATTTGTATAATTAGAGGATAATTATTTCACGATGGTTAAACATGATAATAATTAAATTTTACTTACAAAATCTTGTTTGTTAAACATCAATAAAATCAAGCTCAAAGCTGTATACGACGTTAGTTATGTATTTAAGTATACATTCTTTACACTTATTATGATTCACCCACACGAATGAAATAGCATACTTAGCCTTTTATATATGTGGCCTTATGAGGACATAGCATTACAATACATAATTATCTATCACTAATTGACCAGAACCATGCATAATTAATAGTTTTTGTTAAACTTTCACAAGCAATATCATGCCTAATTGACATTTGTCTAATTGCATGTGTATTATTAGTTGAGATGAAATCTGAAAATAAAAGCATAATGTAACAGTAAATCATACATCTATTCAATTCTGTCGCTACTAAAGCTTATAAAAACTGAAGTATAGAATTCCTTAACAGCTAACACTCACTTAACATTCCAAAAACATTAGATGGGTCATTCAGTAGACTTATAAAAATGCAGTTCATTCACAAAGTGAACGCGATAAAAACCAAATAGATATTATCAAAAAGAGCATTCAAATCAAGCGGGGGCGTGAATCGTTTTAATAACAACAGCGATAGGTGGCAGCAATAATTTTGTGTTTATCTCATTTTTATGAGTTTAAGTAGGAAGCAGGAGGTGGATGGAGATAGGGCATTAATTGAAGGCTGGGCGTCCCCCCGCTGCGCCGGTGAAAATAATAAAAAAATGAAGCGACGATCCCCGCGAGCGCGGATGCTGTGAAAGTGGCACGTTGTGAATAAATGAAGGTTTTTTTGTCTGCGGAATACGCCTAAGCTTCGTCGCTCCACTTTCGTATTATCGCCTCAATTCTATGGTTGTTTAGCTCATTCATCTGCAGCGTCATTAAAATATACCAAGATTTGCTCTTGATTATATAACCTTTTTTACATAATGCGCCATTTAATAATTGCAATAAACGGCCACAATGGCTGAATGAACGTTATTAAATTAGGCTAGTCGGTTCGTTTGATGAAAACGGTAACAAAACAAAATATTCCATTTCATATTTATTTACGAGAATCTCATTTTGTTGGGGGCGAGAAGAATTAAGTCAACAACGAACTTACAATAGACACCGTGTTTATTTTGTAAGGGATGTTAAGTGAAATGGGACTCTGTGACTTATCGGGTAGAGGAGGGAATCGATCGCGCCGCTGGGAGACAAGGGCGCTGCCCGTCACTTCTGCGATTTAAGTGACAGTTTTATTAATTTCCCATAGTACTCATCCCTATTTCCACCCTTCTCAGTTACCGACTGCATTGGCGGCATATGGATACCGTTCTGTTTATGACTCGCATCATAAACGAGTTATAAAATTAATCATGTTTTATTTAAATTATTACAAAAGCCATCCTATTCCTGATGAATGTATCCAATGTGGAAGTTAGTTTGAAGCATTCTTCTTCAAATAATTTTTTTTTCTACATAGATACAGTATGTTATAAATTCCCTGATGACGAAGTAACATATAATACCGTACAAATGAACCAGTGATCATTTAAATCATCCAATCAAACCGATCGAACATTATTACTCCTCCATGTCGAGTTAGCCGGGCGTTTAATTAACCCAAATAGGATTTTGATATCAGGGTATCATAAAGATAGGCAATACGGCATACATTGGTGCGTGGCCTGCAAGTGAATGCGTACGGGACGGAAGATAAGCTGCGAGCTAAAGCCAACAGTAGCCAGAGCTTTATCTCGATTTCAATTATTATAGTAGCGTTCATTGGGCCGGCGAGGCCTCGGGGGCAGGCTTCCGAGGGGCGGTCACGAACCAACTTATCTAAAATCTCTCCCAAATCGCATACAGCCATTTACGCTTGATTATGCCTACCTTATAACGTTACAGTCCAATTTCTACATTGTTCAGAACTATTGTTTTTGTCCGATGATCTAAAATCTCTTAGTTTTAAGTTAGATTACTTTATCAAAACTATACATTTTATAATTGTTGTAGATGACAAAATTAAGTCATAATTGATAAATGTTTCAATTGTATAGAATAAAATTGTCTATTATGATTTCCTTTGAAAGTGGACTAAATATGGAAAGGTCCTTAAATAAGGATTATTTTAATCCAGTAACAACGATTTAAGCATAAAACACGTACACTACTTCATTACTATCATAAATTAACATATCATATTTGTCTGCAGATACGGAATGGATCTCAACGGGGCGAGAAGGAAAAACGCCACACGGGAAACAACGAGTACGTTAAAAGCTTGGCTGAACGAACACAAGAAGAACCCGTATCCAACGAAAGGCGAAAAGATAATGCTCGCTATCATCACAAAGATGACCCTCACCCAAGTGTCCACGTGGTTCGCAAACGCCCGCAGACGCCTCAAGAAGGAGAACAAGATGACGTGGGAGCCGCGCAACAGAGTCGACGACGACGACAACAACAACGACGACGACGACCACAAGAGCAACGACGGCAAGGACGCCCTAGGTACGTACTGTCGTTGCAAAGCGCTTCTACATATACCTCTCCTCTCAAAAACACCTTTATGTATATTGTGATAACTTGGAATCATTGAATTTAAATTTTATGCAATTCTGTGCAACTGTCATTTTCACTGTGTTTAACGTGGGTAAAAGATAGATGTTAAACAACAAACTCATCGTTTTAGATGGAAAGGATTCTGGGACGGGATCGAGCGAAGACGGAGACAGGCCACAGCAAAGGTTAGACTTGCTGGGACAGCGGACGGAGTCTGAATGGTCCGAATCGCGCGCCGACAGCGGCCCGGAGTCGCCGGAGCCGTACGAGAGACCAATTCACCCTGCGTTCCAGCATCTACCGTCCCGCGCTCCGCCTGGAAGCACGCCGGCTTCAGCTAAGCCGAGGATATGGTCTCTCGCCGACATGGCCAGTAAGGAAGGCGACGCCCCGGCAGCGCCGGCGGCCGCGTCCGCGTTCTACCAGTCCGCCGCCGCCGCCGCCGCCCGGCTGGCGCACCCCTACAGCCGGCCCGAGCTGTACCGGGGGCTGTACCCGCCGACGCACCCGGCCGACGTGGCGCTGCTGGAGTACTCGCGCTCGCTGGCGCTGGCCGCGCCCGCGCCCGCACCGCCCGCGCCGTCGCCGTCGTCGTCCTCCACGTCGTCGCTCGCCGAGCCCCCGCCGCCCCGCGCCTGACCGCTCGCCCCTCGTCCGCACCTGGCGCACCGACAATAAACGCGATCTCGGCTCGCGAGTTACGCCGTACGCGACTGTAAATAACGATAACTATAAATATGTACACATACATATTACGTGATAATAATTTATGCACCGATAGAAAAGCTTAGATTGTGATAGTGGACACAGGCGAGCCGTGAGGTTGACAACTCGCAAACGACGTCGCCGCCTCTGCGCCGACTGACCGACAATACTAGGTGCTAATTCAAATTGGACCTTGCGAAATGTTACTTGTAGTTATATTGGAGGGGGTAAACGAAGTGATTAAATAAAAATAGGTATTAATACGTGTTACGTTTCTACAACAACGTCACTATTTTAGACTATTATTTAATATGTAGAGTGTAAATTATTATTTTGAAAATGTTCTCTTTATATTTAGTGCCTAATTACGTCCAATTTTCTCTATTGTGTAATAGTTTCGTAAATGTCTATCATACGAATTATAATATTTATTGATACGAGGTCAGTAGTAATAGCAGTTTGTTTGTACGATATTAATCTATGGTCTACCGACGACAGATTCTGAGAAATCTGAATTATTAATTTCTAGTCAGACGACTACGATTGTCTATGTTAAACATTAAATGAAATGACGCTTTAGATGGACTAACTGTTAATATTAAGGGATTAGTTATCACGCGAAGACTGGGCCCGAAACCTTTGTTTTACGAAGACTTTGTCGCAATGCCTATTATCGCAATAAGCATTTTAATAGACATACTTAAATTAGTTACTATTATGTATAAATTTGTTCCTTACTCAACGAGCCCAGTCTTTTTCCTAAACAAAGACTCCTTTATTTTTGCGTATGTTAACAAAGCCACCAGTTTTAATTGAACTTACACATTCATTCACAAAATTTCATTTGTTTCCTATGATTTTACCATATCTATTCAAATAAAAGTCTTGAATGGCCTTGTATATTGTAATAAATTAAATGTATAGTGACATCATTCGTTTGTTTCTATATAGTGTAAAATATTTTTTCCAATATTGTAGAGACTGAAAGTCCAAAATTGAGTCTATAGTTTTGTACATACATACGTCTCTGTTATTAGTATACATATATTGTAATCGTAATATGAATATTTAAGAGTGATAAACACAATAATTTCTGTATTAGAGGAAAGTTTTTTCATGTAAATAATCGAATCAGAAATATATATTAATACGTGTGCAACGAACGTATTCCTGGAAGTTGTAGATCTTTGTGAGAAATTCAAAAACATATATCAATAAATATTCCTATGTGTTAGTAATAATGTTAAAATTTAGACAGATTTACGTTTTCGATGTTTAATTGTCCATAACTACTCACACGAGCACACTTTCACAAATTAATTTAAGCAATATTGTTTACAAATGTATAATTTTGTGAGCTTCAACTCTTGACCATACTACAGGAAGGTGTGTGAATAGATGCAATAAAATTTAATACACAAAATATATATTCGCTTTTCATTATACTAACCGCCCTTAGAAAAAGCACCAAAAATAACACTAAGAGTCACAACTTATACATACATTTGAAATAAATATGTTACGTCATACTATCATATAAGTAGTTAAAACAACACATTAAGTAAAACAAGTCGTTTTCCAATTACTGTTATGGGTTGGCATAATACTGACTAAATGTGCGGGGAGAAATAGGACTCAAATTATGATGCAATTTCATATAACGAGCTACACCGATCTACGCAGCTTTCAGGACACACTAAATTAATCTTAAACAAGACCTAACTTAGACTTAGCTCGCGAATCCAATTAGAACATCAAAGGGACGAACTGGCAATAACTTCATTATGAAAATCCACAAATTTTCCATCGCGTAATTGGGTCGTAGTTAAACAAATACACATAAATCAAGAACATATAGTCCTTTGATGTGGCCGTGTCCGGCGTGACGTCAGCCTCACCTTATAATATGTCATACATTCATTATTTACCCACGTATCGTAGATGAAAGGCGCGCACAATATAAATAAACAAATCGTAAAGAACCTGACGGCGTTGAAAGGGTGCGATAGAATTATATTGGAATTCGTGAGAACTACTCAATTATCCATTTCGTCCGATCTGTTTGAACATCCCTGCGCAATGAGTGATTTACTATTGCACTGGTTTCCCTGTACCGGAGCGCTCCGCGTTTTAAACGAGGATTTCTAGTTAACACAAAATTGTGATTTATTAGAAATCACGTCTTTAAATGACTTTAAAGGTTTCTTTTATTGAAGGAAGTGGTGACTGGAATCGTTATATAAATAGCATAGAAATGTTATTTGTTACACAGATTCAATCTTGCAGATTAAGCAAGCGTTTATTCACTTCAACGACCAAAATAGTGGAACGCAGGTAAAAGTACCCTTGTAGGAATCTATCAGCCGCTGTATCTAAATAATAATGGATGAATACTTGGATAAATAGCATTCAATTAGTTCGGATTTATCGTTATATTAAAAATTGATTTATCATGTCACATTACATATTAAAAACATTATGTCATTCCAAACAAAATGATACACGATATTATTTTCATTTAATTTATCAGTATTTTGAAACGAATCCGCAAGAATGATGCAATTGAAATCATTATTTATTCAGTCGCTATAAAGAAAGATTAATAACAATAATATTTATTAATTAAGAGTCTCAACGGGGCGACTTAAATATACATGTCAATCTGATCTTTAAAGTTTTTATTGAAATGTTTATCGACACGTCGTCCTAACATTTTATCACTTCAACTTTTGGCAGCCGACACATTTGTACATCACGTTTAATGAAAGTAACAAGGGCAATCGACATATCTCGAAGATGATTCACTCCTGAATATCTTCTCATTTCAATTAATACTCTCATGCACCAATCACGCGTCATTGTCACATCGGACGGTCATATTGTTACTCCTTCGCCCGAGCCGTAACCCCTGTTCCCTCGTATAATAAAGCCATCGAATCGATTCGTATAATCAAAGCAAATTCTAACGTCACAGCACTAAGTGACTTGAAGAATTCGTTCAATACCTCGGTGATACACGCTGACCGACTAAAAAGAATATGTTATTTTTATAAAGCACTCTGAGAAGCGTGTTGGGTAAATAGTCCAACATGTTTCTACAACAAAGATGTCTATGATATATAATAGTCGATGACGGGCAAAAGTCAATGTAACAATCTACGGGTTGATTGCTCATAAGTATAAATGAACGAGCGGACACTTCGGGTGAGACACGTCAAAATTATTTTCTTTGTTGGACATCGGGCCGTGGAGACCTCGAAAATTTCTGATTTATGTTACTGTTTATAGAATTAGCATAAAACACGATTATCTATTGCATACCTGGTTACTAAAGCGCTGTTCGAAAGACCAGATACGGTCTCATTGTAGAAGGACGGAGCAAACTAATTAGAACCTTAAATGCACGCAGTTTACAATTGCTATTCTATTTTCTCATTTGTAAGAATCCAAGGCTGGAATTTCGATTTCGTAGCGACGACTGCTATGCCATCTAAAATATTGGACATCTCCATCTTGGTTGCCGTTTTGCTCTTTCTGTGGATACAAACAATGAGTCGGTATCGTCAAGAGAATGTGTGCATACCTAAAGCCTCGCCCCACGTGGCCGAAATCCATACATCGCAATACCTGGGATAAATAGCTTCTTATAAAATAATGTTATAAGAAATACATTTTTAGTATTTTTATATTTCAAAGCGAACATAAAAATATATTAAGAATAAAGTAAACTAAATAACTTTCTTGTCCGATTTCGTAATGATAAAATCAAATATTCTTTACATCGATACAATAGATAAATAAATTAGAGACTAAATTCATATTAACATTTATCTTAAAAACATATTTTGTTCGTGATCGAGTCGTGATCCGCTAAGGTTGACAAAAAGCGATTCAACATTATTGAAAATTCATAATTTAAATTTATTCCTGGTACCTACATGGTTATCATATTAGTGTTTATAACAAATATCGATAATTTCAGGGTTGTGTAGAATAGCGTACAATGTAACATAACATTGTAAAAATATCATAATCGTTAAATTTTTTATGATATTTTGATAGTCAATCCAAAAAAAGAAAAATACAAGGAAAAGAAAGATTCCTTGTACCCAAAAATGTATATTTGTTGTTTGATCAAGTCTGTTGATATTAAAATAAAAGTTTTAATAAATTTTATGGATCACCATAAACGCATAAGGTCTTCCAAAAATCATAAGTTTTTGAAATTAATTTTCATTTCACTACACGTTTTCACTAAAGACATAAAATAGCAGATATTTACTTCATTCTTACACACCATCATTCTAAAATAATCATTTATTTCTTAACATAAACATCTAACAATGAACTGTTTTGAACTTCGCTGCAAAGGAATAACTTCGTAATGAAGAAAATAAATACCTTCTGGCATCTGAACTTCAAATTAACTAAACTAGTCATGTTATGATTTTTGTAAATGATATGACTAATAATCATGACAATATAAACAGTAAGCTCGCTTGGGAGGATTTAAATCGACTAACGCCTGTACCGAATCGATGTTCTTGTCTTATCTAGTCGATTATTGGTAACTCGATGTGTAAAATCGTTCCTCCACGTATCACAGCCAACCCTACCAGGACCAAGCTCCCACCCAATACTCCAGACCATCTGAATGACGGCCTGTATTACTTTTTGTGGGCATACCATGTCATCGGAACGATTGTGCTCATTCCCTATGATTTATCGACGTCCATATTACAAATACGACACAACATAATGCGATTCTTTATTTCTTCTTTAACCATATTAGTATTCAGCAAACAATCCTGTCGAGCATCGGTTTTGTCATACCGCCTAAATGTTATTTTGTTGGAATTTCAAATAAACAATTGTGGATTATTTTTTCTTTTTGATACATTTGAAATATAATTAATTCGGGTCTTCAATCAGCGCTGATGATGCAAAGGGCTGGCATATTTAGAAAGCTCATGAATTTAAAATTGTGTATTGTTTTTTTTTGACATCGGATACGTCTTAATTTGTAAATAATGATTACAGCAATTAGTTGAAACGCTTCGGTAATCAACCAATAACTTCCTTCGCTAAAGTTGCTGAAAAATGTGTTGAAATTTATTTAATTAGAACTATATATTTCCATATAAAATTTTTATATGGATTTCATTAATACTCTATCTATCTACAATGGGTATAACTTCAGGTTACAAATTTAACCTATTATTTGGCAATTACTTTTCTAATAAAATTAAAATTTATTTAATCTTAAAAAATAGAAAAATAATAATACGATTATATCCTATCTTACTAATGTATGTGCGTGTTTCTTACTTTTTCAAGCAAAATCTACTGAACCGATTATGATGAAACTTGGTATACATATAGGTAAGGATTCAGATAACTTATAGGCTACTTTTAATCCCGGAGTGACCACGGGATCAGATGTTACGCGAGTGAAACCGTGTTGCGCGGCTAGTATGTTATACATATGTTCAATCTGTATAATAGTTACGTTTAACATTTTCCAGTATTATAGTATTACAACATCGTATAACAAATACGCAAGATGTTTCTTTCGAATATGCAATAGCAGTTCTGCAGGAAGATTCCAATTTCAAAATTCATTAGAACACATATTCCGTACACAATTCTACCTACCTATATAGGAAGAGCAAAACGATTGTTCTAGAATTCCGAGGACTACGTGAAATCAATAGCCGGCCTCAGAAGCCCTACAAGTAGCGTGCGGCAAATCTTTATTTGCACGCATTCATGGCTCCTCACTCGGACGCGCGGTAATTGGTTGCAGCTATATTGTACCCAACTGCCTGCCTAATGTATCATATATACTGGATATGTTATACCCTAGTATTGGTTCTGCTGTGTGAACTATATCTATGCTTGCACAAGTTGTATTCCAACTTGAACTGAAAAAGACAATTAATCGACACTTAATACAAGAATTGCAGATAAAGATTATATACTCTTATATGTATATTCCAATCTCATGTGGTATATTAAAATGGACAGCACTAATAAATTGCTTGAAAGCGAGCGAAATTGTATTTGTTACTTAAAATTGTTAGAAGTAGCTATAAAAATCAAATAATTCAGTTGCACTTACTGTATTTTAGTCTTCTCATGGGCTCAAAATTTCTTATAAACAACTAAAAGCCTGATTATTAACATAACACTTCTTTTTAATCTGTAAAATTGGTTGTATCTGTTACAAATAAAATTATTTACTACACGTGAATTATTTTTGAAAACTTAATAAGATTTATTAAAAATACCATCTAGTACCTATACACAATGATATTAAAAGTAAAAAAGATTTTGAATACAAAGAAATTTTAAATAATACTACAGATTCCACCAGAAGCTATCAACAATTCTGAATATCCTGTTTCCTATGAGCACTTCACATGAACAATAATCACTTAATATTTTAATTAATTATTAGGATTTCAATTAGTTAAAATAGCAAAAAGCACCTAGTTAACTTTATTTCCACATTATTCAAAATTTAATAATGATCTCATAAACACTTAATTA
>LQNK01000195.1:325190-364100 GCA_001586405.1 Phoebis sennae | reverse complement strand
CGCGCGCAGTGTGAGTTTTGTTCAAACCTATTTCTATAGAAAATTATAACAAAAACTATAGACATTCGCATATATCAGCGGCCTTGCGACCGTAATTTTTTTAAAATACAGAAATTAGTAACCCACGCGTGCGAAGCCGCGGGCGGAAAGCTAGTATATGAATAAAGCACCTTAATATTTGTATCTTCAGTAAGATAATTCTAGCTATAAACAGTTTTATGTCTTTCTTTATAGTCTACTTGAATTAAGTGAGCGATGTAGGTAACACATTATTAAATTTTGACTTCGTTAGTTGAGTCTCAGATTTCATATTTAATCGTATGATCAACATAATTATATTAAAATACCATCTAATACAAAGCTTATACAATATATTACCAAGAGCTGGGTCCATATTCTAAGGAAGAGTTTGAGGCTGCATACTTGTATGATGCCTCTTCTATTATACACCGATATGGAACTGCAAACCTGGCGTGAGTCGTACATCACGGAAATTTCTCCTTCTGTCTAATAGTTTATGCTACCTAAAGATATATTATTATAGTTAGACATTAAAGCAAGTAACTCCAAAATCCAAAATATATAAATAATATCAAAAATCAAAAAAATCAAAAATCGTTTATTTGGTACACAAAAAAATTTCGACATATAATGATCATTGGCACGACGGAGACCTTAACTAGATTCTTGGACCTGTACGAATATGCTAATAAAAAATGTTTCCTTTTAAAATAACTCCGATAATAGTTCAGTACTCATTGCAGTTAAATTTGTATATACAACATTTAATCCAAAATGTAGCAAGCATCAAAGTAATGAAATCCAACTAAACGTTAACAGAGGGGTTATTAAAAAGCAAAATTAATACAATAATTAAAATCCGAATCAGGGCGTGAACTAAGCTTCATTTAGCGTTTATGCGAAAGTTACCCTAATTCGCAATCTTCCGAGCAGATAAATCTCAATTTGCATATTAACAAGAAACTTTGCATCAGTTTGGAAAAATTGCGAGTGTGGGAGAAGGCAGGTGACTAATCTGACGCACACAGCCAGGCGGTGCACACAGCATAGAGATTGGAGGTTTATTTTATTAAGCCGAGAGGACACTGGACAAATTACTTTGATATTTTGAATGGTATAGTTGAGTGTACTTAAAAATTTTAGCAAACCTAAGTTAATAAGAAAACCATTGTTAAACAGTTTTCATCAGTAGGAAGGAACTGACTGTCATATCACAGGCTGCGTCTAGCTTGGAAGTCAGGTCTAGACGTGATTAATGTAACAAAAATATGATACTTTTTCTAAAGCTTTTTTTAATTTAATAGCAATTTAACAATCAAATCAAAGTCCATCGGACGCGACGTACAACAGCAGAACAAAAAAAACGATAGAGATTGTAGGTTTATTTTCTTAAGCCAAGAGGATACTGATACAAACTGTACACAAATTACGTTGATATGTTTATGAATTTGGTATAGCTGAGTTTCCTTTTTATAGATCTTCTTATTATAAAGGCGATATTGTTTAATGCCAATTTAAGAATAAACTATCAAAGTCAATCGGACGCACACAAGCAAACGGTAGAAGACAGCATAGAAATTGGAGTTTAATTTTATTAAGCCGAGAGGACACTGGGCAAACGGTGGATAAACTATGTTATATATTGATCAATTTTACATTATACACATGATATAGATAAATTCATCCACGAAAACGCGCCTCACTACTCTTCTCAGGCGTTGACAGTATATGTATACAAGCTTCTGCATGTGTAAAGTTTTATAGGAACACACTCATTCCCATGTGTGCACACGCACACTAAAATAAATACACTAATCAGGATAAAGTATTGCGATCATATTCCAAATTTCAAAATTCAAAAATTGGTGGGGCGCACGTCGTGCATGGCACTATCTATACAGTTGCACATCATTATACACAGATTTTTTGTAGAAGTACAATTTTAGACTCCAATATCAAAGTCAATCCGTTGCACACAAACAAATGGTAGGACTCGGTATAGAGATTGACGTTTTATTTTATTAAGCCGAGAGGACACTGGTACAAACGGTGGACAAATTATTTTGATAAATGGTACTGCGTGGGACTTAGGAAATATTCAAAAGTTATTTTTTTGGTTATATATTTTTAAGACGGAATTGTTTAAAATACCAAGTATCAGGTTTAAAGTCTTGGATAAATACTTATGTTCTATCTATCAACAATAATGTGTATTATTTTTTAATAAATTGTTCTTAGTATTTATCAAACTCGACATTACTTACATTGATTATTTTAATCCATAACTGTAGAAATAGTGTAAGAACAGTAGGTGAATTATTCTTAACATAAGCCTAAATAGTGAAGTCTTATGGGACTTTTGTGTCATGAATAGATTTTATTCGCATGGGTTACTGGTTGATTTTTCTTTTGATCGAAGTAAGCAATCAGAATTTTCTTGTCCTCTCATTCTGAAATAAGTTCTTCTTACGTCCCCACTGTGATCAAACGCAGAACCTCCTGAACATCTCACTGAACCAACGAGGCCATTCAAAGGAAGATACAACACTGGATCTAAGAACTAAGAGAGACAAAACTTTGTATACAACTTTTGGAGCCTTTTAAACATTGTAACTACGCATTTGTATTCCTTGTGTAGTACATTTTCCTATCTTTTATAATATATATATTATATTAAACTAGCAGGGCCCCGCGGCTTCCCTCGGCTTGCATTAATGCTGCTTATTTTCGTCTTCGATAATTTAGAATTCTAATGGTAAGAGAATTTTGAAATCGGTCTAGTAATTCGGAGCCCATCCAATACAAAGAATAAAATCTTTCTTTTTTAATATTAGTATCTCTACAACAAGATACAAGTAATCGAATACAAGCAGATTTGTATAATTAATACTTCAAAATGCAACCCGCACTCTCATCTAAGTTTTTCACTAAGGCTTTTTTTTTATCTATTTCAAACAACCATACAAACAACGCACCTTCTTTATATACCGGCATTCGACAACTATTTTATTAGTCAGTATAGATAATGAAACAATTATAGAATGCTCTACGCGCGCTACTAGTCTCTTCAAAAAAATCTTTATCGATCAAAATTCAACACGCGTTTGTTTTTCATTATCCATATTAAATTTAATCCGGATATATAAAAGCTACATATAATTCTGAGAGCGTGAGGTAAGTCACGGGTTCCACAGCAGCGGAGATATTCGCAAATCCTTCACGCTGTTGGTTTCAAATATCATTGCATTGTGCACTCATTTCTCCGAGTTGATTACTCTTGGACTTGAATAATTTAAATTTTGATACCTCAATTGTTCTCAAAACGAATGCACGTTGACGGCATTTACGGTTACTAACATGTTTAAATGGTACATGTTTATATAACTCTAAATCACTCATATTAGAAATGATTTTTGTAAAGTCAAAGTTATTTATTTTCAAAAATCAATATTTTAGCTATTGGTCCAATACATTTTGCTTCTATATGATGCAAACATTAAGGAATACTTATTATAAGGAATTATACGCATGTCCATTATTAAATATAAAGAATATAATTGATTTCTTATTCATTGTGAATTATTATTATTTCGGATTTATTATCGATATCAATTTAAACATTAAGTAAGCAAGATTTTGCGTGAGACACAAAGAAAAAGAGTATTTTCCATCTTTCTCTTTCTGTAATGAAATTTTCCTTAAAGTGCCATTCCATGAAATCGCAAACTAAGTATGGTCCTTACAATTCTTTGCTTTAATAACAAGAAAAAACTTCTACACTTTGAAGTAAAGAATACGCGTTAGGAAAATAATTAACTACATAATGATGAATTGGTAATAAACGTTTTTGTTTTTTTACCAAACGAAACGGAAACATTTTGTTATAGAAAAGCCATAAATAAACTTCCCCTAACATTGACGCGACGCAAAGCTGTGACGGATAGTAATTAAATAAAGAGATACATCACACATGAGTATTACCATACCGGACTGTATTAGAAACGGCTCATTAAGTCCTTAAGCTAAAATGACGTCTCTATAAATAAATAGCCACTAAGTACAAAAATTGGCTATTTTAGTTCACCGAGCGAAGTGTACAAAACATCTGTTAAGTTTTGGAAACGTTTAATTTGAAACGTAAACGAGCTGATGCAATCGTCGATGACAAATATAATCTTTGCTCTAAGGCGTGTTGACTTGACACTGTTGTTATTCCCAGAAGAGCGAAGATTTATTTTTATTCAAGGAGCTAAATACTCAGGTGAAAGATTTCTGTTTTGTTCGCTGGGAGTCGTTAAATCTGTCATCGGCGATCGCCTTCTGTGAGCGCGCCAATGATACCAAAAAATGTGCCGGATCCGCGTGCTTTGATATCAAAGGAATAAAAAGATAAATAAACATCCATAGCGGATGGTTTTATGAAATTGGCGATACATGGAGTCAATCGACGAGTCTTATTCCACGGAACCAACGAATATAGGACGACTATCACAGGCTTATGTGTTTTTGCTGTTATGCGATCGATAACACGATACGTACAAAGAACGGTGATTAATATTTATAAGTAGAAAATATATGTAAGTATTCAATATATGTTATAAAAAAGAGTAACTCATCTCTTTGTAATCTTCATCAAGTGCGGTTAACTATAATGTTTCCATATTGCCCAGGTTTCATTCCATGCCGCTATATGTGAAAAGTGATGTTTCTGTAAATACATTAAGAAAAAAAATAGCATACATAACTACAGCTATATTCATTATTTGTTTCCATTTTTGCCATTCCCATCTTTATAGTAATTTATAATATAATTCACTTACTAAAACTGTAATTAAAACAACGAATTACTTCAACACGACGTTTTCTAATTTAAAAATTATTATCGCCGTAAACTTCATCGCGATTTCTCTAAATAACACTAATTAACGTCAGATATATCGCTGTTCTAGTCCAACATGTTATAAAATTATAATCGGTATAAAATATTCACATAGAACAAGTATACAACGCGAGATTACAAGGCACCCCGGTGCGAATCTCGCCGTTTTTCAAACTTACTTATTACTAGAATAAATAAGAATTTAAAACAAATAATTGTATCGTTCATTCATTAAGTTTCATACAGAATTCACAAGTTAAACAACCGTATTGCTTCCTTATTTACTTTTTAGACACTGCATCTATTATTCGTTAATTATGTGAGCTTTATTATACTTTTTATGGAAATCTAAATTAACCTCATTGTAAATTATTTTGTACTCATTTAAATAGTAATTAATTGTATGACGTATATTTTTGGCGGATTTAAAATCGCAATTAACTGTTTCTCTTCAAATTTCATGAAATTTAATGAGGCCAACGTAACAAATATTTATTCAAGAATGTCTCTCGTATTGAGTAAAATGAAAAATTGTTTTAGATAATTGTTTATGACAATTTAATTAGCGTTGAATCGAGCAGGTTTTCTTTATTAGCAATAGTTAGGAGAGGAAGTCGAGCGTGTTTTGTCATTGAGTAAGTCACGCCGTGACAGGTATACCACACCCTCACTATTAGAAGGTTGGTAGTAGCAGTTCTTATAATATTCTATTCTACAAATATATAGAAGGATCCGCTATCAGTTTGTAGGACAGAAGGAACTACCAACGTTTATTGGTCAGCATGGTCTAAATCTATGGTGAGACTAAAATAGCTATTATTCTTAAAAGCATTTCACTTAATCAGCACAATAAGTCGTCTAATACTGATCATGGTCAGTATAAGAAGAAGTTATTAACCTGGTGCGTGTATAAGGTGCCTTAAAATATCAGTATTATTTAATTTAATGCCTTTATAACACTAAAAATACATTATTCAATCATGTTTATTATGTGTCAAACTGTATGTTTCCATTAAAGATACCGCATTATATCATAAATATTTGTACGTACGATAAATCAAATAATTGTGTTACTAATGCTATGTCGATACAGGGAGTCGGATAGATGTGCCATAATTATTAAGTTAGCCGCGTACCGGACAAGATTCGGGCAGCAGGAAGCCTACAGCTCATTCATAACGCTTCTATCTCTTTCCATCCTCCCGTGTAAGAAAGAGAAGCAACAATGAAAATGTGAACTTTAATACTTAAGGTATCACGAACGTGATCTAATTGTATATTCAAAACTACTTTAATAATAAACTTTACATTTTTGATATAGTGATAGCTTTGAATAATTTTAATACGGTTATAATGCCGCACTAAGCATATTTATCAATAATCAATATTATTGATTCGTTATGAAGAAATTATACATATTATAAGCAAATATTTACCTATTAAGAACCATGTACATTCTTAGTCTAACATTATGTCTCTCTCTTCCTCACTTGTTAGTGCAATATATGCTACAAGTTTTTGATAAATGGACGATGTAGTAAAAATTAAGTATATAATAAATTAACTTAAATGAAGAAATAATAATATATTTTGAAAATCATTTACGAGCAAAGTTTCCATATTTTGCTTGGACAATCCTTTTGTTTTCTACGATATTTCTGATAGTTACGGCCGATGTTGATCAGATTCCCTACCATGCAAGCATATATTTGGATAAAAACCAGACAGAAAAATGAGCATTTTTATCAATTTCGATTTATCTCATAATAGCTCTTGTTTTGATGGATATTAATAAATGTTTAACCGAAGGAAAATGAGCGCTTTAATAATTATTTAAAATCAATTTTTTAATTGATGTCATATCATCTTTATTATTGGAACGAGATATCACGAATCAAACAATATTTATTTTTAAATAAACCTTTGCGTGTCATAAAATAAAACGAGAATGGTATGTACTATTTTATGAATACTACAAAAATAATATGAAAACAATATGTATGTTCCATTAATGTTTTATTACATAAAAACTTATCGAATATTAATAGATTTATCTATTTCCAGTTTGGATATCTATAACATGATAAAGTTTTAAAATGACCACCTATATACATACAACGCGAAAACATGTTCATATCTATGAATTTTAAGGAAACCTGCTGAACCACAACTTTCGTTCTCGATTTGAACTTAGCTGCCATACAATGAAATAAAGTCTATCTCTAGAGCTTTCATATGAAATCGATCTCACCACTGTTAGCTGTTTCCACAAATAACAAAATGGTCAAAAATGCCAGGTTCAGCTAATGAATAATATCCTGTGATACTTATAAATATATGCCGATAAAATATCTCAATAGATGATGGCCCTAAAATATGGTTAACTTTACAACGTTTATCTTGTAAATCTTTTTCTCATCCTGAAAATACAACAAAGAAATTGTTGGAGGGAATATGTGACTTGACGCCAGATGTGTGCTCACAGAAGTGGTCTCTTCTTTGAAGACCCCGGAGGTGCCGGAAAGGAGCGCATAGAGACTAGTGTATGTATCGAATAATGGTATAAGTAACCCGGCGCTAGATACGTGTTCAAATATGTGATCTAATAAGTGTCCAAATGGGTGGGACGAACATTTCATACGTGTTTGAACACATATCTGCCAGGGTTACACCAATTTGCTACATGTCAATAATTACAAAACTATGACATACTCGCCATAATTATTCGATTGAAAAACTAGTCTCCGTGCACTCCTTTCCTACGCTGAATCGTGTTTCAACGTATTATTAACTTTATTGATATTTTTTTAGATATAATGTCCAATACGTAAAGCTTATCACACCGTTAAATCGAAGAATATCTTGCATTGATCTTGCTTTTGAGTTATTTTAAGATTTCAAGATCCTATACAGAAATCTTACTTATAAGTCGCTGTTTTAAAAAGATCAGAAGTTTTTACGAGAGATTCCGTTAAAACAAAAAAGTATTTGAACAATTATTCATCAATATCATTTACACACGAGTACGGCCGGCGAAGATCAGATAAATTATCAAAAATCATATCGCAATACGGATGTAATTTTTTCGGACAGCGCACAAAATTGAACCGAGTTCTTGATAACGCCTAAAAAAGGTATAATACACGTATCACATATTCGGTTACCATTATTAAATTACAATATCGCCAACATGGTCATGATAGCGAGATATTAAATTTGGATACTAAGCCAATGTTGTGGAAATTTGTAATGAAGTTTTGCCGTATCTTGTTGTTTATTTTGCTTCTATTTGATGATATTATATTGAATAGCCTTTATCGATACTAATATTATAAGGTTCATTATTTTACACACTTCAAAACTATTGAATGGATTGGGACAATTCTATCTGATTATGATAGGTTCGTGAAAGTTTATTGGCTATTTAGCATTACGCTATTACTTAAGTATATGCGGGTGTAACCGACTACAACTAAGCACATCTTGTCTACACTAATATTAAAAAGAAGAGAGGTTTGTTTGAAATTAATAGGCACCAAGCCACTGGACCTATTGGAAAAAATACGTTAACATTGGAACCCTATGTTATTTCTGATGAACATAGGCTACATTAAAGGTCTTATAACATTATGGTACGGAAGCAAGGCCACACGGAACGGCTGGTATGTTAAAAAATCGAGTGTTCATACATGTTGTTTTTATTTGTTCTGCTGAAAGTCTAATTAGGCATTGGATTTCGGATCCTTATTCATCACTTTATTCGGGAACTGCGAGTCCTAATAACTTTTATCTCGGTAGAAGTCATTTTGCATAGCCATGACCATAAAGTTTATTAGTGCTAAAAGTATCAATTCACTTGTCAAAGTACTTTAACAGTCAAGATCAATTAACACGAAACTTATTAAAGTTATATTAGTTGATCGATAAACTGTCTACTTTTAAATTAATGGTGATAATAAAAACTTATTTACACTGGAAATACAACCTAAGCAGGCTTTGAACTTGTAATAAAAAATAGAGTATTATTATACGATAATGGTGTTCGTTAATTTATCTACAATATAATGCATTTCTGTAAAATATGAAGTACTACGTGATATTTAATTCACTTAAAAATAACGGTTCCAATTTCCACCTGTATGTGTGCACACAAACTCCTTAATTTTTTAAGTTAGTAAGGGAAATTTTATTTAAATTTTATCTTTTGGTTATAGCATGGCATGGACACATTTATTAAAATGGAAAAAGGTAGTGCGAAAAATTAGTATGCAGAAGTTAAAATGAGTGTAATCGTGCTTCGTAGTGATAAACTAATTAAAAATAATTTACAAATAGCCGTCCACCAACTTACTAATAGTACTACTAATATGCTAATATACAGGAATAAGACTACAATGAATTAATCGGAACCTTACAAAATTCTCACACGTGTTAACAGAGCTAGACCATCACAATAGCCCCGTCGTATTTCTTCAAACTTAACGATACGTCGCTATTACATCTAGTAACATCTATGCATAATACATTCCGACACACTAGCAAACAATACGAGCATTATTAAAATGCGTATTAAAACATATCTTGAAACGTTACGGAGGTCGTTCACATCACCGCCGCCTATGGTACACCGCGTCGTGTACGTGCATTCCCTTAATATTTTCAACATTTTTCTTTTACGAAACAGAAGTAATCGAAAGCCGGGAGTCTCTCGACCTCGAGCTTCATCATTAACTCTTTGAACGCGAATGGCGGGACTAAACACTTAGACATTTTCATACTCAAATGGCCGCCGTAAAAAATGTCCGCATAAGTAGCTATTTAAAACTAGTTCCATTTATTTACAACAGTAGACGTGTCAAAAAAAGCAGCGCTCAGAATTATTAATGATTTGTTTGAATGGAGCGTCAGTGTTCATTGTAGTCGCGATTGCGCCAGGATGCAACCGCTGACACTAATTATTCCCGTCCTCAAATGATGCATCGCTTTGGACAAATCACTCGGAGCCACGGTCCCGGTAAAGGCCGTAAGATTAGTTTTTTACGGCCGCCACACTGATTGTTGTACGTGGGCCGTGCTGTTTCTATAAGAACGCAATATATCACTGTTGAGATGAGATGCTATCGTGCACGGCTCTGTCAGATTAACTCGCCCCTAATCCCATTCAAAATTACGTGGCTACACGATGGAAAGCAGTTAATTGATATTCAATTTGCCCGATAAAACGTGAATCAGTCAACATTCGGCAAAATGTTTAAACAGCTGAACGGAAACAAGATTAAAACCATTGCATCCAATCATTAAGATTGTCCTACGAATCTAGACTTCCAAAATCCCCGGTTGTATAGAGTGACCATTTACGAGATTACGCAGTGGAAAATCAGAAAATCGCACGAATTTCGTTTGTATCCAGACTTTATTTTTTAAGCATTTTATAGTATTTTCACGTGTAACGATATATCGAAATACCGCCAAAGTCTAAAAAATTTATATACATTTTTACATGGGTGAAACCGCACAGATCGTGCTCACAAAAGGTTGATTTAGTAAAGAAACAGTCACAAATCATTTTAATATCGGTCTAGATTTCCCGAGTTCCTGATAAAACTACTAACACGTTTCACGTCCTAGGTTTCTAATGCGCGTCTAAGGTTTCCTTCCGCGTCAAACTTCTGAATAACGAAACCGTACCAATGTTACCAAGATTACCGCCTGACAAACGCACTGTTCGAAGTCAATATTCACTGACCTTTCTTTGCTCTTATTTTTCAATATCCCGTCCAAAGAATTTAAAAGACACTGCGAATTTTACATGAAACATTTCATTGAGTTTAAGGAAGGATGGAACACAACACAATATATCTATTGTTATATTTTTTTTGGTAGTAATCAAAGAAGTATGTAACTAGCTAGTAAAAATATTACAATGAAATCCTAGATTTATATAAAGTCTCGGCAAAAATAGGATGTAGGATGTATAGGAATAGGATGGCGTCATCTAAAGGGATCTTCATTTTTACTTTGTTATAAAAGCTTATTTTTATGTAACTTCTCATATCATAAATTCTTGCTGTCAGTAGGAAAAGTTAGTTGTGAAATGAGTAAGCCTCACTTTTAGTGTTCATAGATGTTAATAGGGAATCTGATACCAAAAGTTAGCCCATGATACAATCCTACATAAAAATATTGAAATTTGAAATAAAATTATTTTTTTGTTTAATCTTCTCCCACATTCATCTTAATACGTAAAAACATAGAAATAAGCTCTAAAGTTTCAACTCTTTCGTGATGAGAGTACCGACTGCCCAGCTAAGCGACTATCTACTGGGACGAGGAGTTCTGATCGCAGGGAGTTGTATTTCGTCGCTTCAGTAGAATACCCAGCCCCCGGGCCCGCGTCAGCAGTTTAACGTGTGATATTTGTATTAATATTAATATTATGTAGTGTTTAGTTTTATGGGGCATAGTTTTAAGTTATTTAATATCCTTTTAACTGTATCTAAATTATGCCTGATATAAATTAATAAACAAAAAAAATAAAGCAGGACACAGGAGTCCAGACCGAGTAAGCCCTGGTATGGACCTCATCTCATTTGTAAGATCTCCTGTTCTCTGTCTCTGTGAATTTAATTTTCGCATAACCTTTTTCACGTGGCTTCTCTCGCATTAAATTCGAGGTATGATCATTAAAAGGTATCCTATCAGTTAATCTACGAAATTTCATCAATCCCTTTAGTGGGTGATTGACATACGAACATTCAAAATTCCACATTTATTACATATATAGGAAAAACATATATATTATAGGAAAAAATAGATGCCAATATAAGACGATTCATCTTCGAACGCTCTATACGTTACCAAAACGTAACTGAAAGTATGAAATTCCAAAACATGAAATAACGGGGAAGCAGATTACCGACGGTAATCTAGCAATCCTCGACATGCAGGTGGGCTTCTAATTAAGAACTACGTATGTTGGTTAATTAACTGCGTAAGTAGTTAGGGCCTGATCCAGTAACGCAGCTATATAAAGCTTATATAAGCTTACGCTTCTCAGTAATAAGGTAAATGAATTTCATTTAGCATTTAATGTAAGATACATTATATATGTAGTATACTGTTGATGCCAATAATATTTTTTTCAACACGTAAAATTGGAATTCTTGTATTGTGTAAAACTTGTGTTAAAAAATAAAGAGTATTCAATCTATTCTTATCGTTCAATAAATACCTTGTTTCAGTCAAATCAAAGGACACTAATTTGAAACAAGGTGTTGGTCCTGCTCTAATAAATTAAGAATATTATTAACATAATACTATAATATTATTTGTATCATAGGATATTTGTTACTTCACAGGCATTTATATGATACCTATCACACAAAAACAATGCAGAACGATGTTGTGCACAAAATTACCTGGATATGTATATAATATTAATATGCTTGTATCCGAATTTACACAGATAGTTTTTCGATGAAAATAATTATTTTGTATTTTGTCCTTAAGCTTCTAGAACGTCGTGGAACATGCCTTAGGGTAACTCGCTACAACACACAAGGCGTCAAAAGATTTCTCACTCCAAATATCTTCGTAACGCTTTGTTGGTAATGTTTCTCATTACTATACCTTTTTTCCTTAATTCCCTTCTTTTCTTTATTTTATTTGCACAACATAATTTATGCCTTAAATTCCACCCATTGAAACAACTACAAGCACAACGCCATGTTTCGTGTAATTAAACAAAAAACAACAATTGAATTTTGAATTCAAATATTAACACGTTTTTATTTTAAAATGCAAATCTTTTAATTGTAAAACTAAGAGGTTGCCCGATGTTTAACTCTTAATTAACGTAAACGTGACGTGTTCAATTTAAAAAGATTTATCGTATGCGAAAAAAATCACTTCGTTTCGGTCACTTAAAAATCCGTTTAATTAACTACAAAAATATGCTGCATTTCTTGCTCTCAAAACATATTACCTACTTACTTATAGAAAGTATTATAGGCACGAACACACGAAAAATAAATTCATATGACATTTTCAACCGCTTACAATGTCCTCGCAGAGCCTGTTAGTAAAAGGAAACGAAACTCATTATAGAAACATATTATTAATCATTGTGTCCGTACCGACAAACATACTATAGTATCACATGGAATCAATTATATCTATAAGGATTTAGAAAACAATGGCAATGTGGGATTTTTATAATTCATTGCTTTATCCCCGACTATTTCCAGAAAGCCGACAAACGATACTAACTCTAAACCACAAAATAACAATTGAACACGCAGATTAGACTGCACGAGATACCTTAAAGTTGACCTATCAACCTCAAACAAAGTATCGTAGATAAGGCAACAAGGCCTGGCCGCAACCGCGATGCCGACCGGCGAGATACCGCCTCTACTCCCAATGAAATATTATCTATCCGACATAAGAGTACTGCCTCGAGCATAATGACATTTTAGTAATACAACGCTTTATCTACGAGACGAAAACTCCAGAGATAAGTTAAACGCCAACCGTTATATTGTTTCTAAGTTGACAGCCATCGTAATTTGTTACCGTCAGCCGTTCCGTGACAATACAGCGAGTCTCCCACCTAAAAATACCCCCTCTCGCCCCGACCATCTATCCTACAGATCCAAACAATGATATTTATCAAAACGCAAGAACGCAGAACGCGTATCCGACATCGATCTCTTAGTTAGATTATTTTATACGGCTACCAAATGAAATGGCGATAATAAGTCACCCGATTGTATTGTGATAATTTAAAACATATTCCGTTTGAAGCATTACTTGAAATTTTAAGTGAAGCATTAATAATAGATGAACATGATAAATGTCAGGTTAGAGCGAAGACGCCTACGCACGCATTCACCGGCGAACGTTTGCAGCGGGCAAATGACGTGATTGATTCTATGCCTCTGTAAATAAATGCGTAACGAGACAGCTCAAGGTACGAACATTTATATACGAACTATCATTATGATAGTAAAAAGTAATTTTCCTAAAACTCCTGCGTTAATGTGTCAAATCGTGTATCCACTAGTTGTACTGATTTCTACCAACTAAAGTCTTCTTACAAACCTGTGTTTTCGGGTATGAATATTAACTTAGAAAACACTAATTATTCGTGACAATTATACAGTTATAGAAACTGTTCTTTGACATAACAAAATAGTTGTATTGTTTCATAAGACTATATAAACAGGTCTTTCCTGATCGTCAAATGTTTGATATTGCCAAAACAATATATAAAATGTAACATAACAAAAATGAAAAATTCGATCGACACGTGATCTTCCACTATCGCAATCCTAAGCGTCAATTTGATTAAAGGGGTCCATTTCAATTACTTAACTGAATATGATACAATTTACAAATCCGGCATCACGAAAAAGCCAGGTGACCCCAACGGCTCGGTTTCATATAAGTGAATTACTCGTGAATCGAATTACGTTTCGTCCCAAGGAGAGATTATGGCGATTTAGGCAGATTATCTGAATGTGTTAAACGTCGCTTGTTGGGTTGTAATTGAAGGGGCCAAACCCATTGTTTAATTACGTTTAGTGCTGGATAACGCACGAGTAATCAACGTTGATATATTTTGCGTTTGTTTATTATTATACACACTATGCCAAACTATGCCACTATGCTAATTCAGTATTTTGTTTAATCAGATGTGATTTATGTTATAACTTTTGTTTATTAGAAAACATACGAAAAACTATATGATTTTTTTTCTTTCTGTAGCTTACGCATCGTTCTGTGTGCGTATATTTAAGTATACTATAATTTTCTAATAATCTATTATAATATAAAACAAAATCTATAAAGTAATCGATATAAAGAAGAAATAAGTACAGAAATATTGAAAAACTCTGTTTTACTTTTAACTTGGCACAATATCGGCCTCAATTTCCAGTATTCCACGTTTGATGCGTGTCTTAGGAAAAATAATGATTCCTTTCCATTGAAGTATAATACTTACGTAATAATAACTCAATGTTCATCTCTTTGCAAATCGAAGTCATACTCTGACACTTAATTATTTAAAATAAACTTCAATTTAATCTTAATTTGATCCACGATTTGTGGCGATGAGTAATATGTCTTCTATTCTATGTGTGGCCACCCTATATCGACCCATGGGTTTTGCAAGACCACACCGGTGACATTATCTTCCCTGCAGCAGAAGATGAATATGTTTCGTACCCACTCACAGTACGAAAGTCCTTAGTCCTAAATTCCCATTATCCTCTTTATTCCCTCTCCTTCCTTCAAGCCCGCAAGGCTTCGACATCCAAACTTTGATGTTGTAAATGTTCTTGGGCTGCGGTCGGTCATCGTGGTGGCTGTTACATAAAAAGAAAAAAAATTCAATGGCTTCGAATGGAACTGACAATTTTGCCAATGAGAATTAAATCAATAATCTTGTTCCAAAATTTTGAAAATTGACAACTTCCAGTTAGTAGTACGAGTTACTTGCTTAAACATAATTTAATTTAATCACCAGAAAAAATGTTGACGTCAAGCCTTTATTAAAGATTTTATTACTCATGAAATATAGAAATTTTAGAACAAAAGTATTTTACCGTTTCGTTAATTTCGGGAAAGTTGCTTTTGAAAAATAAGTACCGTTTTTCGAGATCTGTCTAGGACATTAATTATAAAAATTATAATAAATTACTGTTGAAAACTTTCTTAAACTATAGCCATTATTATTTGGTTAACTGAATAGATTTTAATTATTATTATTTTAATTAAAATTTTGAAATGTTTTTAAGTTAAGCGCTGATTTTGCGTGTATTTTAAGATTTTCTTTTACGCAACTAAAGAACCTTGACAATCGGTCAGAAAAGTTATAAGAAGCATATAATTAATACTTATGTAAATGTTTTATTTCGGGTGTAAAAAATGCTCATTAATTCGGTTTTCTAGTCGATGACAAACATTAATTATTTTTTATTAATCAGCATTGAGTAAAAAATATTAGTACGTCCTGGCTTCAGCTAAACTGTTACACTCTTCTTCTCTTACGGCCGTTTTCAATATTCTATCTATCCCTTGTTTTGCTTACTAAAGTCAGGCAAATCTATCTATTTGCACTTACTTTGATTTCAATACGCTATCGACGGATATCCTTTGTTATGACTTTTGACAAATGTCATTTAATCTGAGATTACAATCTATCCATAATCTTTGATACATTATTGAAAACGGCGGTTAGCTGGATTTCGTCTATGTCCAGTATGTTGTTACACTCTGAACAATGGTTCGTTACTAGATGTACATGTACTTATCATTTAAATCATGAAAGTAATGATTTTATTTTATTCCATTTAAAATATATTTGAGGGAACATGAAATATTTAAATTTTGTCAGCCATGCAGGTCAGCATTTGTATGTTACGAAATAATATGTTTAACCACGAATGTATGTAAAAGCTTTTGTTGTGTGTCTTTTTTTTATAAACAGCAGTAAAAAAGATATAATATATTTTGTATGTGTAAATGAGGATAATATATTTATATAATATACACAGGTAATACTGGCATTTCATTTTAATTGTTTCATCGATCAAGGAACTTACCTAAATATATTCCACTTAAACAAATTCACTTAGAAAACAATGTAAATATCAAAGAAAATTATTAATTCGAGGAATATATTTAGCCATTTTATTGTTTTTAGAACTCTCGCCTTATGAAGAGTATTTAGTACCACTTCGAAAATTACAAAACAAACCTTATAATTCTAAATTTATGTGTTAAATGTAGTACGAAAAAAATCCACAAAAAGAACCTTTTTTAAAAGCACGCAGTGATCGCCGAGGCAGTAGCGTCCACAAATACGCGAAGATGAGAGACGATAATTGAAAAAATGTTACAACCAGTGAATCTTAACACGGACTTAAAACAGCGACGGATAAATTAAAGGAATCCAACCGGGCCACGATTGTTTTTCTTTGCAGATCTTAGCCACCGATAGCCGAGATAAAGCATGTTCTGAACGAACTTTATGTCTCCTTGTCGGTATGTGTGTATTCTGTGTAGGTAGCACTTGCGTGTTCAATTTTATCGTGTAATTTTAATTACCTTCTGCCTTGATTGCGATGCTATAATTATTCTGCTTAATTAGCTATAAAGAGTAAACAAAATCGTTTAATAAAAATCCCTCTGTAATCACTATCTAGTTTATATGAATTAATTTATCTGAAGAGTATTAACGTAAATATGATATTTATTTTTTGCCAAAATGTCAGTTGAAAAACATAATTAAAGTTAACAAGGTAACAGGCACATGAATCACAGTAATTAAATGTAACATTACAATGTAGCAGCTACCGCAAACAAATGAATTCGTTACCGTTAAATACGTTTGTGGAGTTAAGCAAGCGAGCACGCCGGACGATTACTCCAAATAAAAACAAAAGCAGATAATGCATGCTCTAATCCCTCGCTCGGTCCTTTAAAACGCAGCCACTTTCCCCGGGTCATTAAATTTCTTTTGATTTCCTATTCCACCCAACGTCCTCCCTTCGAGTTAACACCCTGAGTAGTGAAAAATTGGAGCAAGCGTGTTATAAAAGGCGGGGTGTAGGTTCTGAACAATAATTCACAAAAAGCGCGCACGTTTAATATCCTCGGCTGCCTGAACGGGACATAATCATCCACAAAACTAAATTTAATGCTAATAGCACTTTGTAAAATAAAACCTCCGCAGGGTTGGGCGCTTAGTGGCATTATTTAAAGTGATTTTAATTATGTTGAGAGCAGATGACACACTGAGCCCTCCTCTTCATTGTCGGACCGGTCGTCGGCTTGTTGACGTTTTTGGCCGTTAATTATCATCGTGCCTCCGAGCGAAGGTGTCGAATCTTTTAATGATCCTTATTACTGTTTATTTTATCCGGATAAGTCATGTGTCGTAATTTATTTTGCCGTTCCGCAATGTTTTGTGTTGATCGAAATTATTTTACGTTTGCATCATTGCTGCTTTATTGCCCAAGTAAACTCCAAATATAGTGAGCACATTACATTTATTCAGCAATTTCGCTACAATGTTCAAAAAATATTGAATAAAAAACTGGTTGCATAAAACTGTTGCATCTGTTATCCTTTTTCTGTAGAACGTCAAGAAATACAAGCATTACTTTATAATGAATTGTGTTTAGTTGTCTCCAGTGAGTGACAACACAATAAAACTTAAATAACAAAATGAACAGGAACTAAATTGGAAACAGAAACAAAATAAACTACGCAACATAAATTAGAATGGCTTCAACGAGGGTTTGATAAACGAATCAAATCTAATATAGGTAGGGGATGTACCTAATAGCATCGCAACGGTAACACTACACCGAGAGGTCCCATGCGTGTCTCTAAATCCGACGCAGCCCATATACCACACGAAGGCAAACATTCCGGCTTTATGTGTATATTGTTACGCACTGCGCCTCTGTAGACTCCCAACTGTTTGCTTGGCTAGCCGTTACAAAAGCGAAGTGATTTGCAAACATATCGTAGGTGCATGCATCTATGTCATGTACGATAGAGGTGAACTAACTGATAGCGATTGTTCTACATGCAGTTTCGGTTAGCTTTTGAATTATTTATAGAGTTTTAGAATAGTTTTCATTTATTATCTTACTGCGTCTAAACTTGTACACATATGGATCTTTATGCTGATGGAATTATACATAATAGTCAGTAGTTAGCATAGCTAAAGATTGATTTAGTGATATAGTTTTTTTTAAGTCACAGTTATATGTCAGTTACAATTCTAAGAATATAAATTCAATCGATTATGAAATTACGATTTGATACAATACTAGATAAAAAATTAAAAATGAAATGAAAGTGACTGACTTTAGATTAACAGAAATTACCAAAATCGTTAAAGTGTCTGTGAGTGTCATAAGCCAAACACAAAGCATAATTCAAAACTACCCTCCAATAGTCCTTCCGAAATAGTTACTTAAAAAGCACTCCTGAATTAACCGTATATTGATTGTCTTTCGAACTCGATAGAGTACCTCAAAGACTGACACCGCAATATTTACGAAGTTTGTATAAACAGGGGATGACCTGAGACGTTGATCCCTGAGCGTTGATAAATCACACGAAGACAAATACACTTTGTGTGCTCTGTAAGCCCTCACTGTGCTATAGATCTGTCGGAAAGTTATAACTACTTAAAAAGATTTAACGTTTTTTAAGATGTTACCCAAAATAATTTGTTATTTCTAGTGTAATACTATTTAAATTTAGTGTGCGGTTCACAGAATCAGCAAGGTTTTATGTGCATAACATAGGAAGTCTCACTCAGTAGACATTCCCATTGTGTATCTTACGCTAAAACCAACCCTGTTTAATGCGTATTATTTTCAAACATCAACATTATAGATTGTAAAAAGGCACCACATCGTCGATGTCCAATTTTGAACGCAATCGACGCACCGCTCTTACGTTTTGAGCAAAACAAACACTCGCCATCTATGTGCTAGATCGAATATATATTTTCGATCCCATGTAAAGTGTCTCAATTTGGAAATTAAAGGTCTTGACTTTAACTTTGACTTTGACTTTGACTTTGACCCTACTATATTAAACGTGTAAAAAGTTACACCTAAGTTTTTATGAATTTTAAAATCATTTATTAACTACGTGTTAATGTTAATTATTAATTATATTTAATAACTTAATATTTTACAAGATGGTCAAATTATCCGCAAAATTTTATGTAAAACATTATTATTTTGTCTACATACATTACTTATAAAGTGAAACGACCTTTTACTATTACAAAAAATACAGTCAAAATAGATTAAATTTATCCCTAGTACGAATAATGTAAAAGTTCACAGTACAATAACCAGTAGACGAAATAATCACAAGATGAAATTATGACGTAAAATATTGAATTGCAGTGGAATCGCGGACCAATAATTCACGATACCCATTATATAATTCAACTACAATAAAATCCAGAGAAACGTCATAAAACTTTTTAATAGGATACATCTGCATTCGATACCATGCATCTGATGCAAAATGATCTCCATGCACCTCTTTATTATCATTTCGTTCGACCACGTCATCATCAATTAATTTAGCACTTTGTTTCTTAATCCATCATAATTTACATTGATTGATTTCACATTCTGCATTAATGCACCTTCTTTGTTAGACAGCTAACGTACCAAATTAATGCAAAAAACAGCAGTCAAACTTTTCAAACAATATGAGTATTATTTTAATGAATCTCAAAGCGAAGTTTGCCTATTTTTTAATTTCGTGGCGTTCACATCTTAGTCGTTAGTTGCTCATTATTGCGGCGACAATGGGAGGCGGTGCAGAGTTAGGCATTAGAAAGGCAGAGTATTCACTAATGACATCCCGACGAGCTAAAGATAGTGTGCACTTTGTGCGAAGAGATTTGTATGCGAACTTTCATTTACAGCGAAGTATTGGAGTAATACGTTTTGCGTGCCTTCACTTAAAATTTACTAAGTCTACTGCACACTTTTGAGGTATGATTACTCAAAAATATTGAGGCCCTCACTATGAAATTTATTAATTAGCCGTTACTAGTATTTTTTTGTATATTAGGTAAAATGATTACTGGGGATTATTTTTCGACAGTTAAATAATTAAGCAAACTGAGCTCTACCAATAACCAAGTTGTATTAGGAGTTATAAAAAGTAATGATATTCATTTATTTTTTATATTAACACTAATAAGTAATAACCATATTAATCGTAGCTTTTTATGTTAATAATATGTAGTCAAACATGTAACTCGCGTAATTTTTTATATAACTTAATATACAGTATGAATGCCATTTAAAAAAATATATACACTTCTAGTTAAAGCTACATTAATTATAACATTTAATTCTTACAAAAAATAAACTAAATCACGACTCTTTAGAGTGGTAAACAGATTGAATTCATGATACGCTTATAATATATTTTGGCAAGACTTCATTAAAAGAATATTTTTATCTTTCCGGCAAAGCCGCAGTTCTCTGGAATAAATTTTAGCCAATTAAAATTAGGAAATAATATTTAAAATAAATTTCATCATTAACCCTTCTTTAGTTTAAAATAAATTGTGTCATTGTTAAATTAAAATTGACAAAGTATAACGCTGTTCAAATTCGTGACGTCATGCGGAAACCTTTTATCAAAATGTCTACTTATAGGCTTAAAAAAGCTTGCACCTGACGAATAAAAGTTGTCGCCCAAAGATATTATCGCTTATCGAACCTCAGTGAACGGATCACCGCCTTAACCACTCAACCATCACACATCCACCGAATACACTTTGTTTATCTCAACGACAATTATTTTACCTTTTCAAAACGCTCCAAAAATACTAATGAGAAAAATTAATTATGTAAAAACTTCAATGCTACGTGTATTTAATGTTTCACACATTGTAACTATAAGAGGAAAAATTTACTTCCTAACGACTCGAACTTACTTATTTTTAATAATTTTTCGTATAATTAAAATAAATGTTGTACTATAATGGTTATGCATATTCAAAAGCTCGGTATATTAAATCTCTTTAGCATAACTCTTTCTTATAATGAGGTAACTGTTTATTTAAATCGGGACATCAAATTTAACTATTTTATTATAATAGTTATTTTACCGAGTACATTAATTAGAGTTATATTTCACATGTTGGTTACGTTATTACGCATTATAAGTTTTTTTAACGCTAGTATAAAATGTGAAGCTGTATTAAATAAAATACGTTTTAAAGGAATACGCGGTTTATTATATACTATTGTAAAAATAGTATATTTATTATTAATTTTTTGAAACACTCGTGAAGACAACTGTCATCTCAGTCACCAGTGACCACACTCGCTGTAAAGTGTTCGAAACGTCGAAATTCGAAAGTTTATTATAAATTTCATTATTATTAAACAATAATGTAAAATAATTATAATAAACTTGTTAAGAATCCTTTAATAAGTATTTTATTTAACATAGAAAGTACTCGCGTTGAAAAAACATAAGAAAATACTATGTGAAGCTATAGCTTTACTTCATGAGAAATTTATTCAAATCTTTAATATCTACTAAAAACAGGCCAATTGTGAGTCGGGTTAGAGCACGAATTGTTCCATACCAGAACCCTTAATATTTTTTAGTTATTAATAAGTAATGTTTGTTGTTATAGTGGCAACGGAAATACGTAATTTGTGGAAATTTTAGCTTCATAGCTATCACGGTTTGTGAGATACAGCCTAGTGACGGATGGACAGTCAGACCACGGAGGCCGAGTAATATGGTCCCGTTTTTAGCTTTTAAGTGTGGAATATTAAAAAAATTAACTAAAATATATTGGTAACTTTTCAGTTCTATTAAAACAACATAATATAACTATGGTGCCGAAAATGGTCTTCACTAATATAATGAGTTTTAGACGTAGACAATGAAACACTTAAAGTAAATTTTGGTCAACTAATTCCGATTTCATCTACATAGTTTAATGAATGGTTATTTGTTTTTGTCTCGTTTAACTTCTGTTCTGCTTAACTGTTCCCCCTCATGTTTATATCTTAGTTCTCTTTCAATTCTTTGTTTCTATTTCTCTCTCTCCTTCATTTTTCAGTTCCTACTTCTAGGGGTGACTGAAATACAGTATTGTTTTGTCTTATGACAAAGCAAACGAATGCTGAGTCATCGCTTTTTGCCATAATTGTTTATTATTAACATTATTTTTAATTTTTTTAATTGTAAAAACCTTTGTTTTATGGCAATAAAAGTATTTTTATTTTATTTTTTATTTTTTTACGATCTTCAACTATCCGATGAGATCGGGCCCAGTTTCTGAATCTATTGCACTCTTAAGCGGACGAAACGATTGACAACAACTAGTTTATTTTATTTGCTATAGTAATATTAGCAACTAACATATTCATTTTCAAAAAAAAAATCAAAAGAAAAATACCTACAAGGCGGGTTATTCAATTAAGTAAAATGCATATTTTATATTTTTATAATATTTATTCCAATACTAATGTTTAAATGCTTGATTACTTACGTTATTATAAAATACCGTATCGCATTAATGTTTTATAGTTTCTATTTATGAAAAACCCATGTTAAAGTGTGATCATTAAATTATAGAATATAAATGCCTACACCTTATTTATTTATTTATTTATTTATTTATTTATTTGAAAGATACACCAACTGCATGACAAAATTACATTCAATATAACTTTAAAATTATTAATACACATGTGGATTTGCATGCAAATTATAGGCATATACAACATTATTGATACTTTTAACTTATACATAAAAATAATCCGTGAGATAAAATGGTAAAAACATGTTGAAAGATTACATTTAAAATAAAATTGAGATTTTATACATTGATAATTGATTGATAGATTTTATACATTAAAAAGAATATAAATAAATTAACATTAATTAGTCAATTAGGATAAAATTGTACAGTTATAATTTAAAATATATACAGTGATAAAAATGTTTCCAGGTTACAAGTATAAATATAAGTGAAATTAAATTGTTTCTTACGCTATTGGATACAATCAGTAATATTTTTTCTAAATGAATTGAAGGTGTCATGAAAAATATCGATGCATGCATGAACGTGGATTGAGTTGAAATTAGTAATCATACGATTAATTGGCGAAAATTTGCCAACGTTCGTTCGGGATGTTTTATTTGTGAATACTTTAGTTAATGGGTGCCTAGGAGTAACACGGGGTACAACTAACGTCAAAAGACTCAAGATATCCGGTGCAACTGTGAGACCATTGACAATTTTGTATAATGTCAGTATATCTGCAATTACACGGCGCTCTTCTAGAGTTTGTAATTTAAAATATGTGAGTCTAGAGTTGTAGTCAAAAGAGTTACAGCATTTTTTGTCTTTGTACATTAAGTATTTAGTGAATTTTCTTTGGATACCTTCGATTCTGGCTATATGAACTTTATATGAAGGGCTCCAAACAGGGGTCGCATATTCAACAATACTGCGAACAAGTGTTTTATAGAGGCATATAAATGTGTTTGTATTTTTGAAATCGCGGCAGCTGATTAAGCGCGGCGAGCTTATTCTACGATGTGATAAGCTCCATAAATTTAGTTTCCATGTTACATGTATTTGAAAGTGATTATCTATACTAATTTATAGTAAAAAGTAAATAGTTGCTTTCATGCCGAATAAAAAGCACCTGGATATACTCAGGTCGATTAAAAACAGTCACCGCCATCTAGCGGTGAAACGCCACATCTGCCCGTGTCGGCAACCGGTGGGACGTGTTAAATGCAAAGACCGACAAACCCGCTTCTAGTCAATATTTACACAAAAATCCCATAATTCCAACCGCCATGCACACAATAGATTTATAAGATAAACATAGAGTAAAATGACTGTAAATACGATTGACAACATTTTAATATATGGCCTTATGTTTACTTTGGGCCAACTCGTCGATGTTATGCCTACATGCGTTAATGCTGTACCGTGAAATTATTGTTTTTTGTCACTCTACAGATTAAATATGAATAAAGGACAAAGCGATGTGAACACTTTTTTTAAGTTTATCTGTGGGATTTTGCAATGCACCTTTCAATGTTCCCGTAATTACCTGTGTTTATATTCTTGTCAAAATATAGATATATTTTTATATTAACGCTCTAAATGATTAGCAAATGTTTAAATGCTATTAACAAGGACTTTAATGGTTATGACTTTGTGTTTAAGTAAGTTTTTTTGTTCGAGTACTTTACGTAAATTAAATTGGCACGAGTAAATATTTAATTGAAGTTTTTACCACGTATACAACATACGAAATAAATTTTAAAAAATATATTTGGAAATGCAGGAATCGATAATCGAACTGAGTTCTCAAAGATAAAGAATCCAATACAAATTATGATTTTTTTTTAATTTGTAGGACCAGATTATTTAGTGACTGAGAGCGAATTCTCTAAGTCAGTTTTATGAAATGAATGTAGTATAGCAACAATAAAAATGCATCACGGATATATCTCTGTCGATGAAGTTAAAACGCATCATAGCGCGCCAACGCGTCATCATTTACTTTTTAAGTAAGGACCTCATCTCAATGATTATAAAACTAAGAAAAGCCCAAATCCAAAACTACTTATTCTACTTCAACTATTCTATACGATACTCCTAGACAGCGTGTATAGTCTATCAACAGGTGACGCGTCCTTTACCTTCCCATCTCATAAAAAAAGGATCACACCACACGTCTTATAACCTAACAGTCATTTTACATTTAATGACATTTCCTGCAGATCCTAAAACATTCTACAGCAATTTAAATATTGAATTTACAAGTGAAGCCAAACGAAATAGTTCGTATAGAGTATTGTCAAAGGCCGCACCTGAATAAACCCATTCTCATCGCGTCACAAAGCGGATTTTAACAGTTTGTGTTTACGGATTACCCTATTGACAAACAGACTTCAAAGCAGGTAATTTTGTATAGATATTAATGCTATTAGAGATAATATGGACGGATGTGGACATTCATCGGACTTCGTGTTGGCCATTTTTCCATTTTAATTTTGTTGTGCTTGGAAAGAGTTTTCAGACTTTATTTTCTTACCGGGAATTGCGTATGGTTGACGCACAAATTCCTGATTCAAATTTCTATAACTGTCATAAGTATATGCTATATAATTGATAGAAACTCTACGCTACGAGATGGAGGCATAGACACAGTACATAAAAACGAACTCCGAAGATGATAATAATATGTATGATTCACTACGACATGTAGGATATTAGGTTTTCCATGTTACCTATATCGCCATATAAAGTCGATAAGATTGATGACATTTAATTCACAATCATGATTTTAAAAATGCTGCTTTAAAAAATCTAGGAGTTACATCTTACAGTTTATTTTTCGCTAGTGTTGTAGTTCTTGCCTTATGACTTCAGCGATCTGTTATTCGAGATTTATTTTAAAAAAGTTAGAAACATATTCAAACGAGAACAAGACAAACTTGTTTGTATTTCATAAAACAAATGTAAATAACGTCAATTGATTGACAAGATTGATCGATATTACTCAAACTTTAAAATTTTTATACATTTAAGTTCTGTATTCTCAAAGACATTTTTTCTCATAATCGTGAATACCAGGATTTACTTTCAAATTAGTTATCTCACATCCTTGAAATCTATTAAACAGTTCGTCCACATCAAATAAAGAATTATGGAGACGAAAAAATGGAACCAAACCTTCGATTGTCATTACAATATGATGTTGATCATTCACACCACAAAGTACGATATTCGGTTTCCTAACATGGGAAAATTTCCAAATATCAACGACTGATTTAAAAATGACAATTAAACTGCAATAGATCTGTTAATATTTGACTTTCAAACGGTGTTAACTAGAAACAACCCACTACTATCCCACTATTTTTTGCCCGATCGAATGATGGACTTAGAATAAATATTACCAAAGAGCTTAAATAATCGATTAATGTTTGGCAAATCCTAGGAATAGGTTCTGAACTATGATAACTGTAACTTTCAGTATCAATCGCAGCCGGAGTCACCAATTTTGTGCGCGGTCGCGTAATGGATCTTCAGCCATTTCTTTTTGAAAAGTTTAAATAATAATATTCTTTATTCTGAAACCAAGCTCAATACCCTTAAATATAATATCCTTGGAATATACACGATAAGGTTGTTTAATGTTAAACGCCAACTACTGAACATGAATGCCAGTTGCACCAATACAGTGGCCTTAGGAGTGATTAAATGAAGTCTCCTTACCAATGAAAGGAGTGGGTATGGAATAAATGCCTTTAAACTGTAAAAATAACCATCTTCCAAAGATGGTACGTAAAGCAAGACGCGTATTTGCAAATAAAAAGTATAACATACTACATATACTTACAATAGAAGCATTAAAGTATTGCAATTAAGTATATGTAAAAACAATCAATATAAAATAATTTTGGGTACTGAACAATCGTCCAATAAAGTTCATCGTGTTAAAACGCATTAAAGCATTTTGAAAATCTAAATCTACGGTCATTGGATTCGGCTGTAAAACATTAACGTTGTCACGTACATTTATTTACGTATAAAGGGGATTTGTGCCGGAAAGACATTTCAATGCAATGACGAAAGCGAACACTTTATTACCCATTTGTTAAGTTATAGAGGTTTAATGAACAGTTTTTCTAGCGTGGGAGGTTAACGCTTTGTTCTAAGGAATGACATAACCTGAATCGAGCTAAACATTGATCGTGCGCTTCAGCGTTATACATAAGTAGTGCGGATGTCATTGTTTAATAACTGCATAGCGCCACAACATCGCACTTCGCATTAATAACACCGCACTGAGCACCCATTAAACGCATATAAAGCAACTGATTAATGACGACATTCTCAGTATAAAAGAACCAGTAACAATAATTCATGTCACTGTGTTTGTACAGACCCGATGTACAATACACGACGCCGGCAAAGGGGTGATTTAACTCAAAATCAATGGCAACCTTTGAATGCAGCCCGCGTCTAACTTGGGGAGTAACGTCTTCTGCTTATACTAATAACGCCACCCCAAAGGGTGGTTCCTAGGGGCTGAACTTTGTATGTTAATATAAACACTCATGTAGGCTACAGAATTCAATGTTAGAGATACACTAAAGCGTTATTACTAAGTATTAAACAGAACGGGCATTATTTGTCGAGGGCTTGCGCTCCCAGACACGTTTGTTATGAAAGCTCCTGTATTACGAGTAATAATATCCACGTTAAATAGAATTTAATTATGGCACAATCAAATCTGTACAACAAAGTGTTATTTTTATTACATATTTCAATTGCACTATAAAACTTCAGAACGAATGCCTTCGAAAGAAGTTTTCTAACAAGCTTCTTGTTGCATGGGTTAATTAAATAAAACGCCGAACTTTCATTACGCATGAAATGTAACTCGGTTAGAACAAAGGATTCGTAAATGAAACAATGAAATGGCAGATAAAAATGGAGTGTATACCGACGCTTATAAAAAGTTACCGCGAGCGAGGGTGCCGTACAAAATCTCGTTTCATGTAAATAGAGAATGAAACAAAGTTTGAGCGACGAATTCGTAGAACTCTTAGACGGAGCAAGCGTCGGCATTCGGTAACACATGTAAGGGGGGACGACGGGGCGGACACATGTCCCTCCTTCTTGCTCTTATCATAAGAAACTAGTCACTCCCGGGCCCGGCACCCACTTAAATTTGTATGCACATTATACATGAGCCAACGTGTCGGCCGATCATCTTTATATTGCTGTCACCAGTCCTCTGTAAACAGAACTATATTCTGTTGAATGAGGTTATTAAACGTTTTCTTGATTTTCTGGGGAAGGGTTGCTTTTAGTGCTGTGCTCTTTACATAACTTCGTGTTTTTAAGACTGTTGAGTTAAATAGATAAACTACGATAAAATACATACATGTTTTTTTAATAAACTCAGTATGCATTCATACACCTTTTATTAGTAAAGGATTATTATTTATTAATTACACAAACATATATCTTAAACATCCATGGGCGTACCGAGGGGGGGGCAGGGGAGGGCAGCTGCCCCCCCCTGGATATCGTATACTCTCTACTCTCTATTGTTATTGATTAAAATTTTTATTTTGCAGTACAATATATTTACATTATTTTGAAAAAAAAAACAGCCAACCGAGGGTGAAACCATTTTACTTCCACGTTCGGGTCTGTAGTACTCTATGGTCTGTGGCCGCCCCGGCCTGGCTTAAAAAAATTGATTTGCCCTCCCCTAGCCCAGAACCTGGGTACGCCCATGTAAACATCATAGAACATTTTCACAGAATATGGCCTTAAATTTTAGACTAAAATAATAACTTTTCGTCAAAAATAGAACCATTTTAGTTTTTAAATCTATTCGAAGTCGGTGACTTTTGTCCATTTTCAATTTATTAAGATTATGCAATTTTTCCATTTTTAGTGACCTACAAATCCTTCACATCAGAGCTAGTACCAATTCAGTATATACATAATTAAATCTCAAGCGCAGAGCTTATTCTGTTAATTTTCGAGGAGTTTCATGCGATATCTTCCACATGCATGTACAGACTTTAACCAAATCTATGGGACGACACTGACACTTCCTGCTTTTTTTGACAGTCGGTTAAAAGACGTTCATAATTGCAATATTAAATAATATGTACTTACACAGAATGTCTTTCAAAATCTCTATTATTAAAATTAGAAAAAACAACAACCGCATAAACAATAAAATTACTTAAACTCGATACTAATTAAGGTCTTCACAATTTTAAAGACACTAAAACATTAGCAAAAATCTTTTAAGAAAATGTATAAGGTAAATACGCAAATTGTGGTCCACCCCTCTCATTTATAAGCCTTTTTGGGCAAACTTAGCATTGACAATTCACAGCTCATTGAATTTGAATACGCCTTTACCATTGAAAAGATTTTAATTAATCTTGCTCTTTTTTGCTCCGTTTTACGCGAATAAAAAACGAGGGATAAATATAAGGACCGAGAACGTGGTTACAAACAACAAGCTGTAACTCACAAGGTTTGTCGACGATTAGTGTCGAATGTGTTGCCTACCTTTGACGAAATTAACAAGTAAATTGAAGTTGTAAAGAAATCACATGAATTAATGAGCTAGTCTTAGATGTTATTATTGGAAAGCCTTTACAATAATCTAATACTAAATATTTGACAAATTGACAGGCACAAATTTCTATTAATTGTCTATTCGTTAGCTACTTTTTTATTTTATAACAGACATGCGGAGCATGCGGTTCACCTGATATTAAGTGACTGACCGCAGCCCATGAACATCTACAATATCAAAGTATCGCAGATGCCTTGCCGAAGGTGCCATATTTAATCCATAGTAAATATATGTATATCTAGTATATATTATGTGTTAGTATGTATGTATTAGTATTTTAGCTACATCTCAGACGATGGGTTATCTCAAGAAAAAGCATTAATAATTTTAACAATTAACTTATTCTCTATATACATTGAATATTACATTGTATTGATAAGCAGTTTAAACAAAATACTTGTACTTACATAACCAGACAATTACGATTCAGTAACTTCAATTATTAATTTACTATACCCTTTTATAATAATGCATTAGGTTTCTCACAATAACTTTATATTATTTTTACAACTTTACGATCAACTGGTACGCCAAAACGCCGAATAATATTTTTACAAATTCACAGTCCATATATAATCAAAAGACAACCAGCACAGATAATCAATATACACAAAGTAGCTATATTGTTATTACCAACATGTATTTAAGATATTATGAGGCTATCTCAACAAATGCTAACAGTATTAGTTTCTTCTATATTTATTCTATACGATATAGACCCTAGAATATTATTTTTTTAATTACAAAAAATATTACAGTACCAAGCAGCACGGTTAACATTTACATAAACTGACGAAGAACAGTTGATACATTAAAATAAATAGTATACATTCATATTAAATTATCATATACGCAGGCATTATAAAAACATAATAAGTTGTCTCAAACCTAACAATAATAAGATCTATAGAATACAATTTTGAAAGATGTCATCAAAATTCATCATATTGAACTGATATTGACCAACCAAGCACGAACACAATACAATCCTTTTCTTTGCTATCTATTATCGAATAAACCTTGAGGACATATTTTCGTCTTTAAGGTACATTACATATAGAGGCTTCATAAAATTTATTCATGCATTACAAAAATAAAATAAGATCACATGTTTGACGTTATGAAAGGGCTGTATGAAATTATAAAGTAATTACGACGATCCGGTTAAAAAAAATGTCAATGTAATGTGGACTAACTATAATATAATGTGGGAAATACCAACAATTAATTATTTTTTGCACCACATTATCGAAAAATAACTGATGCATGCCTGAATTATTTTTTGTTATGAATTAATGAATTATAGTATCATAATATGTCATCAGAAAATGTCAGTGTTCAACTTTTTGTGGTTAGATTATTTTGTTTAATACGCTTCGTAAACCGTAAAAGGCACGTTTAATATTGTTCAAGTCAATGGATAGAAATCCAAAAGTAATAAATGACTAAACATTCTAACCTTAAAGAAAATTTCCGTTAATTATATAAAAATATGAGGTAACATTTTTATGCTAATAAAGCTTCCAATTCTTACACACTGGCGCCATCTAGTGCGCAATGCTTTAAGGAATGAATTGTAACAATATGCACACAGCAGAAAAAGGCAATATGATATCTTGTTATCGTATAAAGATTTATTGTTCCTGATTATTATACTAATTTACAATACTTAGATTAATGAAACTTAAAATATGGGCTATTAGCACAATTATAAAACTTTTTACAAAATTACGTGATTCAAATTATAGCGTTCGAATCATAGCTCTTATAATTTATTTTAAATCTAAATCTCTAATATAATTTAATTCGAAATTAAACGTATAAATATGAATAATAGCAAAACGTGTGTTTGTCAGTGTAACGAATAGCCATTGTCGGTCACAGATTTCTGCAAGGGGGAACTTTTAATATTTCGCCTGATTCTAATTGCCAACTCTTTTAAAGTGCGTACTTTTCTTGCTTTTAATTTTAAAATGGGGAAGGGGTTAGAGAATTTATACGCTTTGTTGTGCTCTCGATTGGTGTAAACTATATTTTATATGTGGCAAATGCTTTTTATAGGTTCTTTAAATTACGATTGTATGACGTGAATGTTCTTCGTTCTTAAAAATAAAATAACGCAATGATGCTTTATTACTACTATTGCTTAGATGGTTTATTATTATACTCTCTAGTATTGCTCTCTATTATTACTATAAAGCATCATTACTTTATTATAATATTACAAGGAATAAAACATAAAGAGAAATTATTACTGAAAAATTGCGATGGAAACCGAGAATTGATATTTGTACTGTAATGTTGTCATGATTTAGAGACACTATTTTCATCGCTGTGAACGTTAGTCAATTAATCCTTGCAATATTTTTCTCGTACTTTTTTCCTTATTAAAATCAAGTCAATTTCTTTTCTGTAGGCATAAAAATACAAAGATCTTTTAATATAAAAAATGGAAAAATACTTCATAACTTTTTGACAAAAAATAGAGCCGATTTTCTAACACGAAAAAGAACAAAATTACTCTTATTTTATTTTTGAAATCTATTCAAAGTCGGTGCCAATATCTGTTTGGAAATTATCAAGATTTCGCATCGACTTTAAATAAATTTGCAAAAAAATTTGTGTGAGGAAGTTGGTTCTATTTTTTGGCAAAAACATTCAAAGATCCTGATTTGCGGAGGATTATATTACGAAAACCTCATAAAACGTGAATGTAGTGAACATACTCCAACTATAGGTAAAAATATAAGTCTTAATCATTTAACTGGTAGCATCTTGGCAATAAAAATCTATATTGGCAATAGTTTTAATGACCATTAGAACATAGCTCATATGACCATTAGAACATAGCTCATATGACCTTCCCACAACCATGTCAATTGAATATAATTCAAGAAATCCCCATAAAGTATTTTTAATCTGCGTCAAATTTAATTGATCTATTTATATTATCTCGAAGAACGCTGTCCAGAACGGCATTGAATAGCACTTCCAAATGTCCACCAATGTGACACTGCCGTCAGATAAGTTTAGCGACCAGTCTCTGGTCTAATTTAATTATCGAATATTTTAGAATATCTCCGCTTTGATATTTCGAGCCTGAGGGAATTGATTATTAGTGGCCAGTGTTTCGGAACTATTACATAAAATACCAATCCATCCGAATCAACAAACAGTCACATACCCTTCAGCGATTGAATAGTAAGGTAATCTATACTACATACAAGGTGGAATTTTGTAATGCTACCCTTATTAAGTTTGATAGACAATTTTACTATAAAGCTGAAAAGCTTTAAGAGCTTGTTTACTTCTCTCAGGAAAAAGTTGATTTGAAACAAAGTTTGCGTTAGACCTTCAATCGGGAAGGAAGTTATGGGAACGAAACCACGCCAAACAGCTAGTTTAATAAATAAAAACGAATTGTATTAAAAGTAAGCAGGCTTACAATTAAAAGTAAAATATAATTCAACTCACAACAATTCTTTACATTACCAGGCACAATTAGTTGATTAAGCAACGAAACATTTAAATTATTGTAAGATAACAGCGGATAACATCAGACCCGAACGTTTTCGAAGGAATTTTTGCTGACAAGGAATTGGTTTTAAGCGAATCAAGTAGCAATTAAAATACTAACACGCCTCTTGCCTCTGTTGCTGCTTTCTGTTGACTATTTACTACTTACGACTTTAATACTTGATAAGTACTGGTTATTTATATTTATGTAAAGCTGAAATATATTACTGTAATTTGTTCACCCGTTTTGGTTCTTCTACGACGCGCTGACTCGGTTAAAACCCTTTACAGTTTCAATATATTATCTGTTCTTTGTTCATAAATTTTAGCTTTCAAAACAAAAACTATAATAACCATTAATAAGTTTACCTGTTCTTATTATAGAATTTTTTACAATTTGTAATTAACACTAGATAAACATCCTAATGAAAGATACTATATTATCGATCACGATGATATAGAATCTTATGATCGTTTTGATTAAACACTCGTTCCTGTACACATAGGCAATTTAAACTTAACACTAGAAAAATATCCTGTTCAAAGACACCATGTATCACATAGATCATCGTAGTGCATTCGGTTAATAAACTTAAATAAGTACAAGTAATTACATTATCTCCTTACGTATCGAGTGATAAGGACTAGCCCTACTTTGTTTCATATATATTTATCCAGCAATCACTCAAGGTTCCGATGCCGACATATTGACGGCTCTATCTAACCGTGGAGGCTGCATGCTCCATCAACAAACACCGCCGCCCCATTCCCAAACAACGCGTGCCAAATTTTGATAAAGTCCTCGCTTCATGTTTAATCATACGACATTAAAGGCGAGTGTACACATGGAGCGTGCATTGCATTATTTTGCATTTGCTCTGATTGACTCTGATCTGTACCCTCTACCCCCCAAACACCCTGAAATGTCAATTTTAGATTGTGTTGTTGGAATTAGTTACAATGTTGACACTTGTCTGTTAATTACGTTTATTATATTTTACATTTTTAACCTGTATGAGCTGTGCTTCAAAATATTAAATACTAGCTGTTCTGCACGGCTTCGCTTCAGTAGCATAATGTTTAATAACACCTATAAAATAATGTATATATATATATGTTCGTCAGCGATAATGTGGGATTCCAATGAAAATTGTCCAAAATTTTTATAATATTAGTGTACATATATTTGTATATTGTAAATCCTAAAACTTCGAAGGAATCGAAGACCGTCTGGAGTACATGAGATAAGAAGATTAAAAAAATCGTCGTTTAGTAAAATATGCTTAATTCATAATAAAACACTGCAAGTAATTATTTCTAATAACATACAATCTAGAATAGGACCGAGACTGACTAGGTGACAGATTTTCTTCTTTTTAAAACCACCTCCGTATCAAATTACCTAGAAACATGTAATAACAGTCCGCAAATCCAAGAACAATAGTATACTCAAGATACATTTCGAGTCCAGAGAGATGAACTAAGTCCACAGCAATCCGTCAGGCTGTCCGGTGACTCCGGTACAAGGTTATGCACTTAGCTTCCATAATACATGTGTTTATGCTACTCGTTAGGGAGGGTCACAACAGACAACTTGCTCGATTCGTGTTTATGATTGGATAGGATATGAACAATTAGTAGGTACATTTCTTATACCGAATTGAACAATTGACGAGTAAGCATCGCTTATATAAGAACGGAACCTAATTCGAAATATACATAATTATGTATCTGTAACTAAACTCAAATTTTATATAGCTATAACTCACCAATCTTTAATCCTAACTCCTAACGCTAACATAATAAATATACACTTAAACTAAACCTAAAATTCAGTACTTAGACACACATAATTGTTGCAGCAGTTGGTATTTGGCAATATTTAGCATAAAGAAAACATATAATTAATAATACAATACAATAATATAGCAAACATTTCATGATCTTTACAACAATAGGCGTGTTTTTTTAAATATCCTGTCTTCTCGTAGATAATTGTCAGTTTGTCTACCGAAAATATGGGCAAGTGATGAAGTGAAAGAAAATCAAGTTTTCTTTAAAAACGCCATCTGTAATTTATGATTTAAACCTTTAATCATTGTTACATAAGTTACTCATCGTACATTTATAAGAAATTGCTGTAGATGGCGTTATTCCAAAAGAAAATAGAGTCAAAGTTTCGTTACCTGTATTTTTAATAAAACCCCATCTATACTTTTTTTAACAATCGTAGCACCTTTGAATGTTATTAAAACTTTTATATGACACTAAAAATGCGTGCTCAGTACAAACACGTATTAAAGAAAAAACAAAGGGAAGTGCCCCGTTACTCTAGCGCGCATGTATCAACTATCAAGTATGCGAAGATGCTCAACAACAATTATTTTAAATAACTATGTAGGTATATTGAGCTAGCAATTTACATTTATTCTATATGTCCTTAAGTGTGTCCCAATATTGCACTTACTTATGCAATATTACACTAATTACAAGTAATAGAGCAAACAGTTACAGTTAAATAATTACCTAATCATTTTATTTCAACAAAATTAATAAAAATATTTAGTTGACAGGCCATGTTGATTTATTTGACATAAGTGTCATAGAATAAAAGATTTAGATATGGAAGATCTCTATGTGGGATAAGCCGAAATTTATTTTTAATGCAGAAAATTGAAAATAATTTTACTCATCACTAAGAAGAACTTTAGAAAATTAAATTTTTCAAATTTGTAAGACATATTTAAAAGTTGTTTATTTAAGATTTACGGTTCTGATTCCTGAAAAACTTCAAGGTTCGAATGTAACAAGTTTGCAATTTCATTTACAAGTTAAACTTGTGGGATTTCATACATTTTCTGGTAATGTACAAAATTAGTATTTTAAGAGTTCATTTTCTAGTCAAGGTAATTTTTAAATAAAACAGTTTTTTCCAAAAATTAAATTTTGTGTGTATAATCTATTCTCTCTCTTCTCTATTCTCTTATTATTGATTAGTAGTCAGATTAAACCATTTTTAAAAATTAAAATTTTGTATTGCACTATGTCATTACTTAAAATGCTCGATTTGGTAACGGAAATATATTTTATTCAGTGGTATTTTTCGTTTAACTATCGACCAAAAAATAGTATAATTGGAAACTATAACATTTAAAGTAGAATAATAAATAAATATATATAAAAAGTATACTCTTGACAATTACACTACTGATAATTAATATTATAGTTGGGACTTATTTATCAATAGTTGTTAAATGCACCGAAAAGTAAAAATTTACCTATGAATAAAAATAATATAGATTTAGAGGCACCGGATACTCTCAGACTATGATAAACAAAACTGCGCTTTTATTATTTTAAATATAGAAGTATCGCTTGCTGCTGGTAATTATCACACGCCTATCGTATAAAAGTACTGATCTAAAAACGGAAAAATAAGAATTACTATACATACTTACATAAGAGCTAAATTAAATATTTTAAAGTGCTACAGACATACAGAATTGTAACGAACCCAACAACACCTCACAAATCAAAATCTGTCCAACCACTTGGGCTGTATGGCGTGCCTAAGAAATGAAACTACGAACATACGCCTGAAAAACATTACCCTCTTTCTGACGTAGTCGAGTAAAAATGCACTAATTTACAAGATGACATTCTAATTCCATCAATAAAGCACGGGCTGCCTTCTAGTTATACCTAAGTACGTTCATTGCATTTCCTTTTTCACTTATTAGGTAGGTATATTTATCATTCAATTAATCAATTTATGTGTCTTATATTATGTACCGATTTGAATAGGCAGGAATTAAACAGTATCGCCTCTATGATACGACGTTTACATCATCTTTGATCCCCCGCTTACCCCTCCCTACCGCACGTACTGCATGACGCATATATAAGTATTATTGTTTGCAATGTTTATTCTATAATCTATACGCCGGTATTATACTTTAATCGTTCTCAAAGTTAAAATGTTTGATGTTATTATATATTATTGTTACTTAAATTTCAGCTTAAATATTTCATAGATTAAATTTATAAAAAGACCGCGTCAGAAATTTGATAATTTGACTTCATTAAACATTATTTTCAGTCAGATAAATTGAAGATTGTGATATCTAAGTACCTTAGTGTTTAGTTTTTATTACTTATTCAAAAATATGAATGAAGTTATAAGTGATGTTTTTCATAAACTTTCTTCAACAAACTTGTCAGAAGGATCAATGCATTGGGTTGATGTTACCCACATTAATGATCCACACAACTTTTATGTTCGATTGACAAGTTTAAGTACTTTTTTGAATACAAACATGATTTATAAACTAGCTGATCTGCAAAGACCTGACAAAATAGACTCGGGAGATGTGATAGTATTTAAGAAAACTTCAAGACAAGGTGAAAACTATTTAAGGGGTAAAATAATAGGTACTGTAGAAGATAATGATACATGTTTATACAATATATTTGCAATTGATCATGGTTTTATAGATTCTGTTCAAAGTAAACACATATGGACAAGTAATAATATTTACCAACAAATACCACCATTGGCTCTCTGTTGTGAACTGGACCAATGTCAACCAGGGCAAGGTGGTAAATGGTTAAATAAATCAATAGAGGCGATGAAAGCATATGTTGGCAAGGAAAGAACCAAAATTATTGTCAAACAAAATACTTATCACAAGTTGATTGTTGAGTTAATAAACTCATGCCCTGATGATATCGCAACAATGCTGGCAATCACAGGATTTTCAACATTTGGGTATAAGGGGCCTGTTGTTAACAGATTTGAATGTCCCAAGCCAAAAAAAGAGTTTTACAGCCAAAAGAATATTAAGATCGATGACAAACTTCATGTCAGGGTTCAGTTTGGCAAGACATTAGAAGAATTTTTTGTTGCGGAAACATCTGACTATATCAAATATCAACAACAAAAAAGTGAAATAGCAAGATGTGCTAAATTTGAAAAGAACTTAAATGGTAGTGATTTAAAATTAAATTTGCCTGTTTTAGTTACAATAGATCATATAAATTATGAAAGGGGACTGATAAAACAAATCATAGTACCGGAAACAAAAGCATTGGTATATTTTGTTGATTTAGGAAAGTCAATTCAGGTTACAACATTAAGTTTAAAGCCGATCCCTGAAAAACTATTATATCCTCCAATAGCAATATGTTGCTGTGCAGATGAGAGTCAAATTTGGGAAAACTGTTTACATAAGCTCTTACATCTTGGAAATGAGTTTAATATTAGAATTAAAAAAATACCTAATGAATCAGAGCCATACATAGTAAATATATCTCACAAATAGGTTAAATATATTTAAATTGTATTAAGATCATAATGTAATAAAAATATGTTTAATTTTTAACATATCTTCACCCTTATTTCTTTTTAATGTATAACTGTATAGTACTACCTAGCATAAACAATTTTTATGATAATGGAAATAAATGCTATACCATGCATAGCCATAACCAACATGATATAATTATTTTCTTTTGTTTAATATTTCATTTTATATGAAATGTCTCTATTATTATGTTTTTAAAAGTGTAATTACAGGGATTCTAACATAAACAAGTATTTTTTTGCCTTCCCATAAAAATATCCTTTTCAATTACTAAGCTAACCAAATTCTATCTTCTCAATAGCTGCATCATTTTATTTTATAACTAGCTGTGCACCAGGGCTTCGCTCCCGTGGAAATATCGGGATGATATATAGCCTATAGCCTT
>LQNK01000195.1:237199-323982 GCA_001586405.1 Phoebis sennae | reverse complement strand
CAGCATAAAATACTTTCATTAAAAATAAACAACTGTCAAAATCTATAAATGTCATTTGTCATATCGTTATGCACAGTGAAGTTTGAACATACTGCATTCTATTGTGATAATATATAATAATACTGTAAATTTGTTATTTATTGTCTAGAAACATATAAGATTGATGAAAAGGGGTTTCCTTTTATGAAGAAATGTTTTATTTTCTTTCCTGTATACGAAACTAATTTCCTATGAACATTAATCGGACACCGCGTCACCTCGTATAATGTTTATCTAAAAAGGCTCAAATTAATAAATAAAATGGGTGATTCTCAAGTAGCAAACCTTGTTAATGAGATACTGGTAATATTTGTCAATTTTATGTATAAATTGTAAATATATTCACATGATATTCATATAGAATTTGTTACAGCGCGTGGAAGCAGTAGAAGAAGCGTTTAGTTGCTTTTTGGTTCATAAACCTGAGCAAGAGAATGAAAGGCTTTGTATGTACCAGAAGAAATTATGCTCCGTAATGACGTCATCAAGCGCAGAGGTCCAGGACTCTGGAATACGACAATATTTGTCATTGACTGCTGTTCTCACCAATCGGTACAAGATGAAACAGTTACTCACACTTTTGGAGAATCTAGTGAATACCAACATTCTACAAGCACGGTAAGATGATATTTTATCAATCAGTTAATGAAAACAAGTATTGATATTAATATATTGTATTCAATAAACAGCTTTTTTATAATCAGTTATGACTTTAATAATGGCATATCATAGTGTGAATAATATGAAATAAAATGTTGCTTTCTATGTTTAGTATGCTCTGCGACTGTATTCTTTCATGTGAGAGATTAACATATCAAAATGCTGATTTTTGGATAGAGTGTTTCAACTTGATCCGAAGAATTATTGGTGGAGTTGACTATAAAGGTGTGAGGGAAATTATGAAGGTAATTACATTCTTTAATATGGATAGAATACCCAATTTCTGTGTCCACATAGAATATGTGATCTTTAAAAGCAATTCCTGAATGTGAACCTCAAGACGTATAGAGTAGTGTGTGTTTGCATTTATGAAACAGATCATTTTATCACATACTAGCGGCGCGCCCCGGCTTCGCACGGGTGCAATGCTGATAAAAACCTTCCTCATGAGTTACTCTATCTATTAAAAAAAACCGCATCAAAATCCGTTGCATAGTTTTAAAGATTTGAGCGTTCATAGGGACATACAACATGACACATGACAGAAAAAGCGACTTTGTTTTATACTATGTAGTGATATATTGACTCATGAGTCAATACTTATAGTCCTATGTTGGCATGGCATGGCATTAAAACAGGCATGCCTGTTTATGAAGAGTGACATTTCTTGATTTCAAATCCTCATTACATATAATTAATTGATTAACTAATTAAAGTTCAAGTTGAAAAAGAATCCAATTTTTCAGGTTTGTAGAGACAAAGCTCTGACACTGCCAGTTAGGCTGAACTCAAGTACAATGCCACAAATGAAGGCTGTGATTAATGTCATTGAATATATTTTTGATCGAAATGCGTCATTATTGCCTGCATACTTTATTGTTACTGAAATACAGAAGGACTATCCAGATAATAATCATTGGTCCCATTGGGTAAGGAGTTTATATTAATTTGTGAGATATAAAAAGACTATTCACAAATCTTTTTATAAGTATATTATAATGTTGCTTCTCTTTTCTCATTTTTCAATATTGTTTTTCAGCAATTAGCTAAGTTATTAACAACATTTGTAGAAAGTTTTAAACCATGTGCTCAAATGGTGTCCATTGTTGGTCATTCAAAAATGCTCCCTATTGTGGAATTCTCTGGCTATGCTGATCACCTAGTCAATCCATGGCGGTTAGACCCAAGTACTTTGAAATTTTGTCTCAAAGGGAATTTACCATATGAAGATGAGCTATTCAAACCACAGATTGATTTGCTAAAACATGTTCTACAACAACCATATTCGAGAGATATGATGTGTTCCATGTTGGGACTCCAAAAACAACATAAACAGCTGTGCATAGCATTAGAAGATCAACTAGTTGAGCTTATGATATTACCTATGGAAAGGAGTGAACAAGAAACTGAAGAAGACGAAATGTCGTCTACACATTGGTGCTGGTTGCACTTGTCGTCTCAAGTAATATATTTAATACTGATTGGTTTTGCTTCATTTCCCAATATTGTCATGGGCTTGCATAACAAACTGATTGGACGAGATATGAAAAAGGGTAGAGATCATTTGATGTGGGTATTGTTGCAATATATTTCGGGAAGTATACAGCGAAATTCACTGTCATTATTTCTGCCAATTGTAAAGTTGCACGAGTTGCTCTATCCCGAAAAGGAGCCCCTGCCAGTTCCAGATTGTACCAAGGCTTATTGCACACATCAAATGGCTGTTGTTTGCATTTGGACGCACTTGTTAAAGAAAGCAGAAATTGAACACAAGACAATGGTTATGCCGCAGAATTTGAAATTACAATATGAGTGAGTTATGTTCAAATTTATTTATTTATTCCCACAATTATATCAGACTATGAAAAAACAAAAAAAAAAATGCTTTGCTATTATACTTGTTTGCAAATTAATAATAAAATATCGAGAATTAGTTTCTATTAATTACTAACAAATATTACATTTACTCTCCAGATTCTTCCAACATCTAATGACATCAAACAACACACCTACCTTAATGGGGACAGACTACCGTATAGCCTTACTTTGCAATGCATATTCTACAAATCAAGAATATTTCGCTCGACCAATGGGGATTATTATAGAAACACTGTTCGGAAATCAAAAGGCTATGCCGAATGGTAACCCGGGTTCACCGTTACCAACTGTGCCTCTATCCATGTGTATTTTGGACAGTTTGACCCTGCACTGCAAAATGTCGTTGATACATTCGATAGTAGCGCATATAGCGAAGTTAGCTCAGAATAAAACTAATATACCTGGAAGCAATATGATGGCTCCTGCTATGGTTGAGACCTACAGTCGCTTATTGGTCTACACAGAAATTGAATCTATGGGCATAAAGGGATTTATTAGTAAGTATTTTGAATAGGCCAATTCATTCAAAGCGGTATAATATTGTTGTTTAAAAACGATTTTCATTAATCAAGTTTTTCAAATATGGTAAGCACAGTATTTACATAATCATAGTAATAAAGATATTATTTTTTCCACAGACCAACTACTCCCGAATGTGTTCAAGTCTCACGCGTGGGGAATTCTTCACAATTTATTGGATATGTTCTCATACCGCATCCATCATATACAGCCACACTACAGGGTGACACTGTTGTCCAATATACACTCATTGACAGCGTACCCACAAGCAAATCAAACTCAATTACAACTTTGGTAAGCAATTTAATAGATATATATATATATATATTTCATTGGGTTTTCTTAATTCTTGCAAGTGGTGTTTAGGTATTTTTCGTATAATGTTATTAATTAAAAATAATATTTAAAAGATAATAATCAGAATGCATCAAAATTAAATTCCAATTTATTTATTTCATTGTGCCCATGGATTTGTCATATCATTGCCTTAAATGTAGGTACATAGTATGCTTAATTGTACAATTACTTTTATTATAGCATAGTATTTATTTGTATCTTTGTTTTGTTATTTATTGTACAAATAAAGAGTTTAAACTTTAAATTACTAAAAATAAAAATATATACATTATAATTTCTGAAGTATACTTTAAAATTGTTTTTAACAAAATCCTTTATTATTTCAGTTTCGAGAGCACAGCACTTCGTTTAATAACCAGTCTTGGAAGCTCTGGTGTCCAGTTGCAGATGTCGCGAGTGGTCTCTGAACCTAAATCACTTGTATCAAGTGAGAGTGAAGAGTTGAACCGAGTGCTCGTTCTCACTCTAGCTCGCGGCATTTATATGACGGGGGCTGGTAAGTGATCCATAGTTTAATGGACCAAAGTTGTAGAGAATTTAAATTGCAATGAGAAATAAACAGAAATGCAGAGTTTAACTGTAAAAACCACTTATATATAACCGTTTTATAAAAAATAACGAATAATATTATATTATATCTGAGCGGATTTTCATGTATTTTTGTTAATTTTCAGTGTTCAGTTTAATAAGATTATATTGTCTAACTTCGTTTTTATAAAATAATAGAGAGTAGAGTGGAGACTAGTGTACTGTACACTAGTCTCCACTTTAGGATTCCCTGTGTTGTGGAGAAAAGTCTCTTTCATCTATTTAAACAAAAATTACATAAGAATAAGGCTTTAATATTAACTTACTTAATACATAATAATTATACTTTCCGGCTATGTTTGTGATAGGAATGTCTGTAAATTTGTATAGGAGTGAATGAGAAAGTGTTTATAAGTTTTAGTTGTAATGCTTTGGGGACTCCATAGTAAGGTTACTTCCTGTAAATTTTTTACTTCTGTTTAAGTGTATAAGTTGTATGGAAACCAGTAAAATAAAATAAAACAACATAAATGAATAAATAAACAAATGAGTGAGCTATGAAGTTATTTCAGCAGTCAGATGAAATTTTCAGTATGAACATAATCTATAAGTGAAGGTCTGTAAATATGTTCATTGTAGGAAGCGACGGCGCTGCGGTGAAGGAACTGTTGACGACTATAATGACGAACACGCCGCACATGTGGTCGCAGCACACGTTGCAGTGCTTCCCGCCTGTGCTCGTAGAATTCTTCTCACAGGTACAAAAAAAAATAGTTACAGTTATGTAATATATAAAAGTGGCGAGGTCACCATACCTTGCCTGTAAGATGTAATTTTTGTCATGAATATATTAGTGAATAAGTTGTTTGAGTATCTTAGATAATAAATAAATGAAATAAATATGTTTTTATCTGACCGTAAATATATTTGAAGTTCGATAGTCTCTGTTGAGATAGTAACTCCCGTAACCGAAATTAAATTAATTAAAAATATAAACCCATTAAAAAATCGACTGCACAGTCACAAACAGACTAATTTTTATTATGCGACTTAAATAAAAACTCTCAAATCGGCCTATGAAATTTGCCGTATTGTGATTTGTTTGTTGAGTGAAATTTTGAGATAAATTTAATCGCATTTTATGTATAATATCATCCATTAAATAGTGGACAAATACTGTTATTTTTGAGGTTTCTAATGTGATGTCGCAAATAATTACATTTTTTCCGCTTACATTGCAAACGCAGGCTGAATCCTACGAGATTTATCAAAATAATGTACTAAGTATTGTACACAATGAAAAGGTCTACAGAAAACTCCGCGATAGTATATCAGCATTGCACCCGTGCGAAGCCGGGGCCGGTCGCTAGTTCATTTATAAGAAGAACAAGAAGTAATCGATTAACTTTTTTACTTTACTGCAATTTATCACATGTCATGTTAATATGCCGATAATATGCATCATAACAAAATTTTAGGTAAAATATACATTTCCTCTGAAAATAGCCTTAATATGCATCTACTCCGGTCTGTACCTATCATATTCATAGTTCTAAGTCAAACCTGACACATAATTATAATGACGTTACGAGCACTTTACAGCGAGCGTGGTCACGGGAGACTGAGATGGCACTTGTTCGAAACGTCGGGTTAAATAATAATGTAAAATAATGTATAATAAACCGCGTTTAAAATCCTTTAAAAAGTATTTTATTTAAAATGAAAAGTACGAAAGTAAGATTATACTATATAATGACGTTATCTTGAACGCAACAGAACCCCGCGACCAAAGAGAACAAGCAACTGCTCAAGAAGTCGGTAGAGGAGGAGTACCGCAAGTGGACGTCGATGGCGAACGACAACGACATCATCTCGCACTTCTCCGTACCCGGCACGCCGCTGTTCCTGTGCCTGCTATGGAAGATGATATTCGAGACGAACAGGATCAACCCGATCGCTTTTAAGTGAGTTTTTGTATTGGGGTAGTTGTAAAGAGATTTTTTTCGTAGGAAATACATTGGGAATTGCTGTTGAGACACATTTTTTTGTAAGAGTAGTATTTAAATCGAGATTTTGTTCCTAAGAGATGCATTATAAATTGCTGTTGAGATACAGTTGTATTGAAATTGTACTAAAGTTGTGCAATATTGGAGTAGTTAGTTGTAATTTTGTTCCTAGGAAATACATTGGGAATTGCAGTTGAGACGCATTTTTTTTGTAAGAGTACTAATCAGATCGAGATTTTAATCCTAAGACATGCATTATAAATTGCTGTTAAGATACAATTATATTGAAATTGTACTAAAGCTATGCAAAGCATATTATCTACACACAATATTGTAAAAAGGAAATCTTTGTTTGTTATGTTGTAATGAATAGGCTCAAAAACTACTGCATTGATTTGAAAAATTCTTTCACCATTCGAAGGCTACATTATCCACGAGAAACATCGCGAAAATCAGCTACTTAAAGAATAAAAGGGCAATTAAATAATATCGTTTGTGATTTTTACTCAATATGGAAGCTCTTGTACGTTTTCGAATTTACCCTTAACGGAGTATTTGTGGACGTGTGTCCTTAAAAACATGATATAAATGTTATAATTAAATGTTTGCACTATTGTTAAATGAACAAATAAAAAAATATTTTAACTTCTTTTTAAGGATTCTGGAGCGCATAGGCGCACGCGCATTATCAGCCCATTTGCGAAAATTCTGCGACTATCTCGTGTTCGAAGTGACGAACCCGGCTGGTGGGCCACACATCAACAAGTGCGTGGACGCCATTAACGACATCATATGGAAGTACAACATCGTCACCATTGACAGACTGGTCTTGTGCCTCGTGAGTATTGCCTTTACCCCACTATCTTTATTTGATATTCAGAGTGATAACATCAAATGGAAGTTCATAATTCTTACCATTTATAGACATCCTGAGATTTTTTATTCTGTTGAAGGCTGAACAAGTATAATGCTAACTTATTACGTTTTGTTAGATCTAAAAATTCAAATTGTTTCTTGAATATATTCAGTGTACAAACTGCTATTTTATAGTTCATCCCACCACCAACTAATCTCCTTCCTTTTATTACTCGTAAAAGGAAGATGATTTGGTTCTATGTTTTTTTTTATTTAATAAATATAAATAAAATTTCTTCCAGGCTCTTCGTCCGAATCCAGACGCGAACGAAAGCCAAGTGTGTCTTTACATTATACAACTCCTGTTGTTGAAGGGTTCAGAGTTGAGGAATAGAGCGCAGGACTTTGTTAAGGAAAACTCGCCGGAACATTGGAAGCAGAACAATTGGTTTGTTGTTTTTATGTTCAATGTATAATCAGCAGGTTTTAAACACCTACTAAAGAAATAATTGTACTCGTCCCCACCATAATAGTTACTTTACAAATTATAACATATGCCATGTCAATGATCTCATTTACAAATAATACACGCATATATTGCAATCTTCTGTTTAATGTCAATTTTATACAAGTGGTACAATATGCGGTTTTCTAAAATCTTCATGTCTTCATGGCTGTCTTTTTTCTATAAAGATGTACCTTGAATTCTCAATCTGCATTATGTTTTTAGGCGCATATTAAAATTCCATAGTTTTTGAAAATATATCGAAAGCCACACCCGCGTTTTCATCCGCTTAACTTTTGATCCTGTGGGAATGCCATGATTATATATTTTTTTAAATGAGATGTTAAGTTTAAAGAAGACAAATACATAATATGTGAAAACTGCATTCGAATCGGATCAATAGTCTTCATGTGATGCGCGCACAAACATACAGACAGACAGACAAAAAAAATATAACCATCTAATTTTTGGATTCTCTATTGATGTAAAATTTTCCAGGTACGACAAGCACCTAGCGTTTCACAGGAAGTATCCTGAAAAGTTCGCTCCTGAAGAAGCGAACGGCGCTTACGGGGCGCCCATACCCGTGTACCTGAGCAACGTGTGTCTCAGGTTCATACCCGTGTTGGACATAGTGGTGCACAGACATTTAGAGATACCGCAAGTCAGCAAGAACCTAGAACAGTTGTTGGAACATTTGGGGTACCTGTACAAGTTTCATGGTGAGTTTTCACATACGTCTACATTATGATCCACATTATGATGTGACCAGTCTGCTCTGAGTTTAAGTACCTTGGTTCGTTGATCCAAAGTGAATGCCACCGGTATTGATTGTGGCGTGAAGAATAGAGTAAGTGCAGGTTGGTATAGTGGCGATAAATGTCAAGTATCACCAGTGATCCCCAAATGTACCTGAAGCTTAAGGGGAAAATTTATAAGATCGTCATAAGGTAGCAGTGTTCAGACTGAGTGTCGGGCAACCAAAGAGTCGGAAGACGAAGGCTATACGTGGCAGAGATGCGGATGTACACACGTCATTGTTCCTTAGCACAGTATGTCGAAGGAAATTTTATAACTACCATATACATGCTAAAACACTTGCCTTTTTTGTATTCCAGACCGTCCAGTGACGTTCCTGTACAACACGCTGCACTACTACGAGACAAAGTTACGCGACAAGCCGTTACTAAAACGCAAGCTAGTGACCGCAGTGCTCGGTGCGCTCAAGGAAGTGCGGTCCAACGGCTGGGCGACCACTGAGAGCTTCCAGAATTACCTGGCGAAGTCCGACACTGATGCGACGGCGTGGACACCCGAGTTGAACTATTATTTAAGTCTAGTTAACCGGATGGTTGACAGTATCCTTTTTTGAGTAAACGATAGAGTTCTGTGTAGTTAGTGCCATTCACGACGACGCGCCCCATCAATTTTTTTATTTGGAATATGATCGCAATACTTTGTCCTGATTAGTCAATTTATTTTAGTGTACGTGTGCACATATGGGTAATGAGTGTGTACCTATAAAACTTCACACAAGCGACTTCTACTGTCAACGATTGAGGAGAATAGTGGGGTGCGTCTTCTTGGATGATTTTTTCTATACTTACCTACGTTGATATTTTTTTAATTTTTCTGTTCAATGCTAAAAGTAAATAATTTTAACGCTTATAGTATAATTATGAAAAGTATTGTACCAATAATATTCTACAAAGTATATCCTGACAATGATTAAAACTATAGTATTATTAACAGTGTAACATCTATATTAACAATTATTATCTTCAAATATAAGAAAAAAACATATATTAATTTCCTCAACAACCATCAGCAATGACTGGCAACTCCCACTTCCCCAATACGGACTGGCGTTTCAACGAATACCCGAATCCTTCAGCGCACTGCCTCTACGTCACGAGCGTAGAACTCATGTCCCTCCCGATCCCTCCCAACGTCGTAGGCAATAACTTACTAGACGTCGTCACTAAAGGTTTTGTAGTTATCCCCGCTACGAAGCTACAATTATGGATAAACGCAATCGGTATTATACTAGCTGCGTTACCCGAAGCGTATTGGACGGTGCTATACGACCGTATTGTGGAGTTAATCAGCAGTTCAGACATGATCGACTGGTCGTATGAACACACGCCGTTCCAATTGTTTAATTTGAACACGACGTACGACGCCATGTTGGAGAATAAGTTCAGTTTGATACTGGCGCTGACGCACGCGTTTTGGTACCACGCGGGCGCGGGACTTATTATGTTGATGCCCACGTGAGTTATGTATACGATATCTATACTTACGCTCCTTTATTAGAATCCTTTTTTATCAAAGTACAATAAGAAGTGCCCTAGAATACTCGATTGACAGTTTATAGCTTACATCATTTAAGATACATGTAAACATTCACTGCTAAAGTTTTGATTATTTTTATCATTATGTCTAAATAAGACATAATAATAAAAAAAAACAAAATCTTTTGTGCGTGGTGGTATTTATCGAGTAAATAAATATTTTCTTTTTTTCTTTCTTTCTTAAAAGCCAAACAAAACTTTTAGGTCCATAAAATATTTATAACAAAGAAATATGTTACATTTTGTCCTTATAATTTTGTACTTCACATCATATGCGTATTACACCTATACTAAAAAAATGGAGTTTTCACTTATTTAACATCCGACTTAATTTCAGATTTGTCAAAGAAAAGCTAGCCCCAGAAGTCCGAACAGAAACCCAATTAATATATTTGTGTCACCTAGTTGGTCCGTACCTACAGAGGTTTAATTCGGACTTGTCGAGAGCTGTCATGGACATCACCATTTCGTTGTATGAACTACTGGCTCATGTGGACAAGACACAGACGCATTTGGAATATATTGACCCCATCTGCGATTTATTGTATCCTTTAAATAACTTTGATATGCAAAATAAATGTATAAGGTCTTTAATAAAGATTAAAAAAAACCAATTAAAAAAATCAGCTGGCCTTGCTATCTAGATTCTATTTAAACTTATGTCTGAAAAGCAAGATATTTTGATTGTTGATGCTTTTAATATATTTTTGATTGTTTATTTTATTTTTTAAAGAAGAGTAAAACATATCATAAGACATAAACCCTTAATCCATGTTCATGATTTATTGTGTATAATCTCCTTTCTAACAGCTAACAATCCTGAACTCAAAACAGATACCACATAAAATACATGTTCGTCGGCGACACGCTAAAGAACGAACTAGAAGGAGTGATTCGCAAACTTCGGCCGGCCCTGCAGATGCGACTTCGGTTCATCACTCATTTGAACGTGGAACAAATCAACAATGCCTAGCAGAACGACTACTACAGTTATACGCCCTCTAGCTCCAGTTCGAGCTCTGAGTAAGCTATACTGTAGTATTTTATTATTCTGTACGGTCTTTCATTCACTCAAAACACGACTTGGAAGTATTGAATAGAGTAAATTGTTTTATATTATGTTTAAATAATGTTTAGGAAGAAAATATCATATTCTTTACTTTAAGGCGAATTTTGTTTATCTTTAAACGTAAAGGCAACGTGAATTCAATAATGTTCTTTAAACGATCAAATATTGTGATTGGCATTGAAATATTTTTAAGTATTTTCTAAAGAAGTTGTATTATTTTATATTAAGGGGATGAACAATCCTAAGTTAATTATGATTGAGATTTTTTTAAGCTATGACATTGTTTTAAATGTTTGTATGAAAATTATTGTGTCTTTTCGTGTTCTTGTGCATAATTGTATTATTGTTTTAAAATTTATTAAACCAATTTATTGCCAATTTGAAAATAATGCAATGGCAAAGGTATTTTATAGTTGACATTAATGAATATATTAATTAGTGTAAGGCCTAAATTCAGCCAGTCATAAAAAAGTGACGTAAATTTTGAAAATAAGTATAGAAAATATTTGAAACGGCAGCGATTCAGAACGATTTGCCTAAAGGAATAATTGTTAAGCAATAATGTTTATATTTAAAAATAAGCTGAGTCACCGGCCATCAATAAAGTTTGATGATATGTATAAAGTAGTTATACGAATAATAATGGTTACCACGACAATTTGACGACACATGTTTTATTATTACTATTCAGTTAGTGATGTTTGCCGTAATTCTTTAAACAGATATGATAAGCATTCATCAATAAAGGCAAATTGCTTAGTTTTACATCGTTACATGTTGAAGAAGGCAATACTTGTTACAGTTTCGGATGTGGTGTAACCTTTGATAGAACTTTGTCTCAATATGTAGTTCTTTTTAACATTTAATGGTAAAAATTATCAAATAAATAAAGCGAATAATGAATCTCTGTTGATTTCGACTAGTATTCAACTTCCTTCATTACCATTATCAATTTTGACCAACATTTTCTTTTCTCAATTAATTTTAAATATTTTGTAAGCATCACTTATACATCACATATACCTAATAATATTTAAGTAGGCTAAGAATGATCTTACTTAGTTACTAAATTTCGGTGAATATTGGAATTGAAAAAAAAATATTGTTATTATAAGATAATAATTACCATAAGATCCTATTTCAGTCAACAGGTCCAATATTTGTAATCAGGAATAATTATAATATTATTTACACTTTAATAAAGCCTGTTTACTACACTTTTCAATAGCTTAGAAATATTTTTAAGCTTAACATTTAAATATATTGAGAAACACGTTATTTAATTAAAAAAAATATCTTGACAAGCAACGAATATGCATTTTGCAAAAACTTTTCTCTACAACGCATTGAAGTACACATGTATGTTTAGTGTAGATTATTTTAAGATTATAGGACTGAACTGAGGATTTATACATAGATATAAATTTTGAACAATTTTCCATTTTCCATTATGAGCAAACTACATTTTCTCACATAACGCAGGACAACTACTAGAATAGCATTTTGAATTTTGAAAAACATGGACACCCTAATGTAGCCGTCATGTTACAGAAATTTTATTACCATTGAGATATATAGATTATTATTAATATTTCTAACCATGTGTTTTAGTTATTACGTATTATTTGCCTAACTCAATAAATGATAAAGCAATAATGTTTAAATTGTAACGCCAACCTCAAATGTAGTTAGTATAATTTTGTTATAGTACTACATTGTAAATTAAGGTTTAAGTAAAAAATTATTTAAATCCATTATATTTTATACTGGAATACGATTTATATATTATAATTGTCATCTCTATTTTTGGATCAAATGTGTATAATAATTGTATACCTACTATATAATAAATATGATATAAGTATTGTAAAGTTAATTTATTTACCCATGCTTATAAATAATTACGATAATACTAATAATATATCCTTCAAGTTCTAATGTTGTTTTAATTTTTTTAATAATATAAAATTATCATTCAATGATAAAAATATTAGCAGAAACAGTGTAGAAACTCTTATTATAATTTTAGACTGATATATGAAATTTATAATTTCACAAATGAAATCAATATCTTAGTCTTTTTTAATTTATAAAAATTTCACTTAAAAATGTATGCTAGTTCCTAAACGTATATTATTTTAATCTGTCTAAGTTCTAACTAATTAGAAATTGCAACATTAATCACCAAAAACTAGTATTCCTGAAATTTACAAAGATATTATCATTCAATCATTCATAATAATATTATAAGTTTCTAACGTAATATTGTGCGCATTTCGTTCGTCGCTTTCCCTTATAACAGAAAAGGATTTCCGGTCACAGTTCGAACTATGAAAACTTTTATACGTTCCTGGCTGAATACAAGTCAATTGGGTCAATATTGATAACGTAGAATTAATATTCTTTGATTGATTCCTAATTAAATTTGATAAAACGTACTTACCTAATATTGATAATATTTTTTTAACTTATAAATAAAATGGCATTTTACAGAGGTATAATGATATATTCACAGGTGTAGCTATCTTTTAAATACTATTATAAGATTAATTAAGATGAAGGAATCTATGGATCATTACAAAAAAAATATACTAAGTATTCTTATTTTTAATAAACTTATTAGTAATTATTTATTTATCTCTTAAATATTTATTTCACAAGCCAATAAATATTTTATTAAAAATATGGAGGAAGAATCCTTTATTTTTTGCATACTTAATAGGATTTTTTTACAATTTATAGTTAATGGCATTCTAAAATAATATCAAGCTGTACTCCAAACTATCCTGAACTCCGTGATCCCAATTTTTATTTTCTCACAAGTCAGCATAGCCGCCATTTTGTGTCACAGTGAATATTGAATAGCGTTGCTTGGCAACGAGTTTAGCCAGTTGACTATCTGTAGCGCCGCGTTACGGTAGTCAAGTCCGCCAAGTTGCTAGCGACAAGCGCGCCTTGTTTAAACGGGAGTAATCAGCCATATAAAACAAAAGACATTCGCATACGCGTTGTCGTGTGTTATTAAAGAAAAAACTTGTGCTTAAATTATCACTATGGCCACGGAAGTTATCAATAATGCCCCTGACAATACAACCAAGGAGAAGGAATTGAAAGAGGACGCGCCGGTTGACAATACCCAAACAAAGGAAGAATCTGCTGCTGCAGAAAAAGTAGAAGAGAAAGCGGCTGAGGAGAAGAAAGCCGAACCGGCACAACCAAAGCCGACCGTACATAAAGCTAACTTTCAACAAGATGTCGTATACTTATATCAATTTTCTCGAACGCCTTTGTTGCCGTCTACTTCTCCGTACTGCTTGAAAGTTGAAACATGGCTTCGTTTGGCTGGTATCAAATACGAGGTAAGTGCATTCATTTTCACGAACTGCTTGCGTATCGATCGAACATTCCATGTTTGAAATTCGAATTTTGGGCGTGGTTATTTTTTCTTTGTGGAGGTAGCTATAAGCCCCAAGAAGTTTTAACATTATTTTAATTGCTGAGATTTGTTAAAATATAACCATTCTTTAATTTACTGGAATGTTTGGGAGATTTTTCTTTATATTTCATTTATCATTTTACCAACGACGCTGCAGCCGCGAACTTCGCTTTGCGAAATTATTGCACACACATCACAAAAGAATATATATTTCATGTATCTATTTTATTTATTTATTACAAGTTATGAAAAAATTCAAGAGTATCATATATAAATAACATTTTACAATTCATGAATTAAAAATAATTTGTAGCCCAACTCATTAAAAACTATAACACAAATTACACTCAAAGAAATAATATCACTTATTTTAAAATTTTCTAAATGAGACAAATTATCAAAGGTAAAACTAAATATTTGTTTCGTATTTTTGAATATTAAATGATCCTAATATTATAATTTATATATAGAAATTATCAAAAGTAAAGATTTGATTTCATAAAAGTGATACAAACCTTAACTTTCATTTGTCAATTTAATTTTGTACACCAAGATCTTTTATAATTAGAGATATTAGAAGTCTCGTACATAACTGTATGCATTAGTATTGCTGTGAGCTACTTTTTCTAATTAATATGCAAGATATGTAGCGGATATTAATACAATGCATAAAGGAATGCTACTACACCACAATGCCATATTGATCATCTATTAATATGGGACCAACATACCATACTAACACCTCATTTACATTTATTGTATAAATTTTAATAACTAATTTAATTGAATTTTTCACTTTTCTAACTCGCACAAATGCATTTTTTTACACATTAATTTTTTTAAACGTAACTGTATTTTCCAATATAAAGTTTTCTCTAGTTGAATGCAATATCATATTTCAGAAATGTGTTATAAAACTTTTTATATCTCATATTTAAACGACAAGGATATCTTAGTTATGACACAATTTGAAATTATAATTTGTCTTCTGATGTGTCGACAAAGAGTGCAGGGTCCAGAGTAGAATTGATTTTCATATGAAGAAAATGTTTTTTGCTACTAATGTAAAATGTAAAATATAAATGACTTTCTAAAAAACGTTGTACGTCCAATAATTCATGAATATGTTGTAGATCAAGCAAAAAAGCATAACAGTTGTAAAAGTAATATTAATTAAAAGTTAAAGTGCTACCTCACACATTTAAATGACTGATGAAGTTATATAGTTTATAGAAAATTACTTTTATGTAACCCTTTTTCTTTATAAATATTTATTTTGAGCACCCCACGATTTAACTCGCGCTCGCGTAGCCAAATTTTTCACGACAAAACGAAGTATGTAAAACTCTTGTCAGGATGTAGCATAGTGTTAATAGTTTTTGAGATAACAAGCTTAATCTTAACTTACAAAATATACTCATTTTATAAAATTAGATAAGTGTCCATTCATATCGTCAGTGCAAAGATCCCGCGTGAAGCTATGTTTGATTTCTCTTTTCTCATTCGCTTTTCTATTATTTTTTATTCGCTAACGTCGAAGAAAACAACTGTTTAACTCAAATATTCGCTTATTATTATATCCCTTTAAAACTTACACGGTGAACGTAGTGGTTTCGTCGCCGTTTCAGCGTTGTTATTATTTAAAAATTCTGTCGATCCATCCTCCCGTTATGGAGTTTGCACAAAAAAGGTTATCGTTCGAGGCGTGGTTGCCAGATGTTGCCGAAGGACATGTCGGCGAAGAAAAATTATACAATTAATATTTATAATGGCCACGCTGGGTTGAGTCTCGCGTATTTTAGAGGGTGACTAGCGTGCAAAATCGCTTGTGGCTCAATTAACTTTTAAGAGTTCTTTATAATTTTTCGTTGAGTTCATCTAGGAACTTTTGGTATTATATGCAGTTAATTCATTTTTATTTTTAGGCGTTGGGTCCCAATATCTTAGAGTATATTACAATTATTCAAACCTAGAGTCATAATTTCGTTAAGAGAGTTAAATCTCTGATTTAATTCTCTTATAGCGCATACTAGCTTTTTCATTATTTAGTATCTGAAGTCTAATTTCTTTATGACCAAATGAGTTCTTTACGAATCCGAGATGACGACCGTTTTATTTTAAGATTTTAAGTTTATTTCTTTCTTTCACATCCATAGTCCTTAAAAGGTTGAGAATATTTTAGTAGTAAAAAAAAGGGAACTCCTTTTGGGAACTAAATTATTTATGTTAATGATATTAAAATCTATTAAGTGGAGAATATGAATACGAATAGTTCATTACTGCGTCACAATAAATTTCATTTAATATAAAGGCATCTCCAATAATGAGAATTCTTGCACGTCGTGATGCTCAGATATATATGCGTTTAATACGGTTCGGTCATGTTCATGTATCTTTATGTAAAATCAATTTGTAATTTCATTTACTTTCATATGAAATTGTACTTGCGTTGCATTTACTTCGCGATAATCCAAAACCATGCCTTGATTAGGATTCAGGCGCGAAGAATTCATACTTACGCAGTACGTACGTGTAGTATTTGATGACTCACAGTGTAAAATCTCTTTAACATTGTTATAAACGAACGCGATTAATTTTTCATGTTAAACCTATACATATTTTTATTAAACGGTTTAAAGATACCAGTAATCAAGCTAACAGAGTGCGCTTTCGCTTCATGTTTTTTCAAGCATGCATTTTGTAACCAAATTCCATGGCATAAAAACCGTATGGGCACAAAAAAGAGCGTCGAAACTTGACACAATAAGAATGAAAAATATCGTAGTGGACTGATTTGGGGCAAACGGGTTATCGGGAGAAAGGCCGGAGGGAATAACTTGTTTTTATGGATGCGCGGCTCAGAGCCAATGTTTTATCTTTTATTTTAATTCTTCAAATAAATTTCAGAAATCATATTAAAAAAATATTTCAATTATAGTTTCTCATATTTTTTAAGTACAATGTGACATGGATAATTGGTAACGCTAACATCTTGGAAAACCCTTACTACGTGAATAGTAATTGAGATTTTCAATTTAATCGCATAGTATAATTATTATTTACTATTAATATCAATTTTGTAACTACTAAAAAGCTATTTTATGTCAATATCTTGTTGTAATTGGGTTTAAATTGTATTCTTTTGATCTTGAAACAGTTTTTACATTTCGTGACTAAACCCCATTATACGCGTTTATTGAAAGACACGTTACGAAATTTCCACATTATAAATATCGAAAGTAGACATGAAATGTCCATGAAAATGATATATAATAATATATATTTATATATTATATAATATAATCGAGTAATTTGTATCGCGAAAATTTAGGCGAGGTTTATATATATTACGGACATTTTAATTTTTTATGAACAAATGTTCAAAGATGTCTACTTCTATTACATATTTAATGGCCTATACGTGAATAGTTACAAGCTATATCAAATTGTTTGATCTGTAAACGAAACGTGACAATGCTTGGAAACGCTTCGCGTAACACAAATTGATATCGATAATCGTAATAAAACCGCTTTCATTTGTTTGTTATACGCTTATAGCCTTATTTAATATCCACGAGACTTGTAAGATAACGGTGATGAACGTGGTCTTTATTGTTTATTGTTCTATTTTATTATATGTTTATTTTCATTAAAACGCTTATGTAAGTCTTAAATATATAAAAATAGCAAAAATTCTATGTTAAAAATAAACATCGCATTATTCACCTACACATATACGGCCTGTTCTATGATAAGTAAAATAAATAGTCATCAGAAAAAAATATGGACTAGTTTTTATATGTGATATATCCAACGAATATAAAACTGGTATCAAGATTTAGGTTCACTTAGGTTCTACGCAGTCTGGAGAATGCCGAAACGAAAACAAGTTTTTAATACAGGTAGAATTATCGTTGCATGGAGCTGTGGAATAATTGGGCTGATTAATATTGAAGCAAGAAATAGTCCCACGCTTTCGGTTGCGGTCTTGCGTTTTTTTTCGTTTTCATAATTAAAATATATTTAGAGTCGGTGCTGCTTGAAGAACTTACATGATGAAAGGTAATATACGAAGGTAAATGTGAACGTTTGACGAAACTTCCTAGATCCTGAGATTTAAAAAAAACTATTAGCTGTACCCCACGTATATCTCACATATACGCATTTCCGGATAAACGTTATCGTACGTCCTTTTTCGGAACTTGAAAGTTCAACTAACTCCGTACATTTTCATCTAATCAATTTTATTTGGTTTAGACGTGAAAAAGAGACAGACAGACACACAGAAGAAAGTAAGTTTCGCATCTATAACATCAGTAAAGGATTAATCTTCATTGAGATTACCGCTTGAACTTTAAAACGCGTGATATTAAAATAAAGAATTCATGTACTTTATTCACATTTAATCGAAACGTGTAATATTCTACAAATACAAAAGTGTAATATCCTGTTAATGTAGTTCTAAAAATAGATTAAACATGTAAACGATCGGCCACAATCACAGGCCGCAGGCGGTCCGCAGTCTATATGCACCCTGTAGCTTCTGTTAGTGCGTTTACACTAAATTTTAACTGTCACTGTTAAAATTCTGATTAAATTCATTAAAAAATACACAGAAAGTTATTTTAATTCCCAATACTGGAATATTCTACGAGAAATAATTTTGATTAAATCTTGTTCGCAACAAAAAAATAAAAGTTTTTTTTTAACAATTTTTTATAAAATACCAAAGCAAAACAATAAAAATCTTTAGTAAGAAGTCCTTATTTACCGAAGCAATATTTAAAATGACCGGTTAAAAATATCTACAGTATAATTCTTAATCAAGGAAGTCTTATTTTCCCGAAGTAATGTTCGAACTTACATCTGAGTATAGTATAAACAAGTTTGATACACAGACAATTCGATATTGGAAGCGGCGCAGCTAGTTGAGAGGGGAGAGGCCGGGTTATTGCCCTCAACCTTGTACACTCTGTCAAACACTTAGCACTTTCGATGTGGGTTATTTGCTTTGTTTATAACATAATCTAGTACTTGCACTCGTTGCACTTCAATTGAATTTTTTTATTTAAACTTTTGTATTGCTCCGTCATCTCAAATGATTCCAAAGATGCGAGCACATGCATTTTTAAAATTTGTTCGTTGTGAGATTTTAATATATAACAATTAATTTTATTAATACAAATACTACATGGTGATTATAACTTGATATAGTCCAAGTATAAAGTTCACTGTAATTATTAAAGTCAAGCTGACGATGTGTCATGTACTTTATGACATTAATTATTTTAATGGGTCCCACATGTCACATCATGGGTTCGAATTAAAAGAATTCATTAGCATCATGTTTCGTTATTATCTTTATATCTGGTGCTATATGTAATGCTTTATAGAGCGTGGCTTTATGTGCTTACCTTATTATTAGATTAGTTAACTTTGTGTTAACATTATTATAACGTAAACAATGTAAAAAGCATTACAAAGTTAATTTAATTTTAAAAGCTTACATGTAAATTCGAATTGCCATATCTTTAAAATATAAGTATGATTGTCAGTATTACCATGATCAGGCTCGGCGAATAATCTGTGTTCGCTATTTTTCGTCAAAAGGTTTTTTCATATTTTTATGGCATTAAGTCAATTGCTTTCGATTGGTTGTGCCTCGGAGAGCACGTAAGGCCGTCGGTCCTGCGCCTAATCTATCTCCTCTCATGTTGGTCTGGCGTGCCACTATGATGTCTCCTGCGTATCTGGCTGATCTGTGTTAAGATTGGCCACCATAACCGATATCGATCGGAGAGGCATTATTGGTAGATGTAATAATAGAAAAGAAATACAAAAATATATTAATAGCTTTGGATTGAAAATTATACTGTCCTTTTATTGTGTGATCTCTAGCTTTATCGCTTACAGGAAAATAAAGACTAGGTTTTGCGTTTATTAAAAATTGCACAGTAGGTATGTCTCAAACCGCATTGCAATGCGTTCATTGTTTTTCTGCGTCATTGTTATACATTATATGATACCTCTTCAAGGATTTATTCATTATTATCGAGCATAAAGCAAGACTGTAAATCACCATTGTTATTATAAGCAATTTATTGCTATAATTAAAAGCATACTTCGGAATTGTTTTTTTTTAATTGCAAAACTTTCGCCGGGAATTCATGGAGGTTGATTATTAATATTAAAAGAACTTTCATGACCTATAAATAAAACATTGTATGGGTATGTTTTAGTCTCAGATTGTATATATTGATTGTATTGTCAGTAGTAATATTGCTAAATTATTTATCGATAACAATAGTGTATTTTACAGCCATATTCAATATTAGGTACTTAGTGGTTAAAGCTTTCTCAGAATAGTGGATAAACGTTCGCGCTCGGCACGTCCACACCTCCGGCACACTTTCGTCCGAAACGAAAGTTCTAGAACACTTAGAAAATAGTACAGAGTATACGGTTAAAGCGTTGTGTGAAATGGTTACTTTGAATCAACTGTTGAGAATGATGTCTTTGCAACTTGCTTTTCATTTATTTAAATTTTGCCGGTCCAAGAAGAGCATAAAATGTATAAAATAAAATGTAGTTCTATTCTTCAACATTCTCACAACTCTTGTGGCATTAAAACCTTTACGGTTTTTAATTGGATTTAACGTAAAATCTGTATCAGATAAATAACATTCCAGTTAAGTGGTCCTCCAGTCTAAAAGGAAGGCTAATGAGCAGACGAGTCTCTTTATGAAAGGCCACATTCATCACAACAGCCTGTGATTATGTACAATCAAAAGCCAACCTTCACGTACAGCTATCATTTTTCCACGCCCGAGAAATAGACTACAACCTCTGTGAGTGTCCCTCTCTTGAGATTAAGCTTGTCGCAAAATGGGACACATGTACTACATTTGACTTGTAATCTTATCTCATTCTAATGTTTTCCAATACGCTTACGCATTACGCTGTGAGCTTTTCTAGCTTTCAGCCCTTCAAAGACAAAAGTGTGACACGGATACGACATTTCACCGTAGTTCCTTATCACCTATCTACTAACCGTTAATTAAATTTTTACCAACTGCCACTAAATATGAAGCGTGCCCTCATTAGGAACGTTAATATGATCACGATGCTCCCGAAACTAGGCTAATTTAGTGACAAGACCAATCGCGTGTTGGCACACTTCTGGGAATATGGGCTGGCCCTAAGTAGACAATAGTCACGCGAACGTCTGAAGTCTGATTATAATTAATTGGGGGACAATGGGCATGGCGTCAGACCTCGCACCTTTATTGGTACGGCATTATCGATATGCTCGAATGGCAGGCGTCAGAAACCGTAAGGTAAAGAAAATGAACCTTATATACTTGTACATAAAAGCTACTTGGATGATGCTTTGGAGAAAATCATAAGGTGTCTGAATGATATTTAGGGTGTCTTTACTAGACCAAGCCTTCGATATTGTCTTGTAAATTCTTAGCATTCAATTATAAAAAAAAAACATGATGGAAAGTACTTTAAATATCCCCAGGTAATATTTTCCCGGAATCTTAATAAATACGCAGGAAAGTCATATTTTATAATTCTCATAAATTATTATTGATTATCGGATAAGAATAGCTAATACATCGCTACCTGCATACCGAGCATAGCGTGCTTATGTATATCAATATACATTCCGATTTCACGGGCATCCAGTTTCAAAAACCGAGAATAGGAAGCACGTAGCAAAATGTTACTAAGACGTTTGTTCATCATACAAGTAGCATGCAATACGGTAGGCAGATGAGGCACGCGATAGATTAGACACGGTCGCTCTGATTGCCGATCCACGTATTTGGGCGAGGAATGCGAAAGCTCTCGGAAGCAGTGTGCATAAAATTGCACGGCTCTTCACAATTTACTTTAGTCAAATGTGTATGCAATAAAATATCAGATAAAATTGATACTTATCTTAAGTGACTGGCTGAAGGATGAAAAGATTTTCAACTTTAACAATTGTTTTTAGCTTTTTCATTAAAACTAGGACAATGAAGTATTTTCGCGTGCCGAAGATCGTTTGTTATCAGAGCAATGTTGTGAAGTAGATTTTTATAATTACACTTCACGCTCATGATGCATGGATATGTGTTTATTGATAGGAAACAGTAGCATATACCTACATATACATATTATAATGCACACTTTCGCTGTTTCGATATCGTTACACTTCCAAAGCTAGCACTAATTTCTGGTCACGTTGTATAAATTCTATCACATATAATGAAGACAATTATTCTGATTAATATTCTACGTGGCTCCGAACACATAATAACAGCTGCATTATCGTGTATATTGTTTAAGGTGTCCTGTCAATGTGTATAGACTTCCGCATACTGCGCACCATTTATGTGGTGTACAAAAATGATAATGGAGTCGAAGTCGAACTCTAGAGCCTGGTGTACAATTTTTTGTGTTAACTCAAAATTTGGCTTAACGATATAATTTATAATTTGCTAAGGGCTGTGGATTAGATTATTGTTATTCTGAAAATCTAAAACAAATCGAAATTTCGTTGTACCAATTAACAATAAACGACTCAAATGTAAATTACATTTGAGTAGTTTATTGGAATAACTGACATATGATCTTTTTACTCATCATATAATGAAAGGGTCGTTGTTGTTTTTCAAAATAGAAAAAGACACATCAAATAAGTTTGACAAATATTGGACGAGCGATCGGTCAACCATTTTGGGTGATAAAATACGCCCTCAAAACCAACACAATCGATATCAAGGACAAGTTATAAATAGAATAAAAAATATGGGTAAGAAATAGCAACGCATATCGATGCATGTTGTCGAAGCGAGAAAAGCAGTAAGTTGGCCAGTGAGGTATGAAATCACGCGGCCGCGGTATGCACTGCACTTTCCCAACCCGGTGGGAGCAAAAAATAAATGTACTTCGGAAACCGAGAACCGGTCAAGTCTAGACATTGTAGCGATAACCTACATTGGCAGGATGTTCACCTACTAATATTCATGCGAAAGTATCCTACGCCTCGATACCCTTCCCTCACCCTTTCATTAAGTTCACTTTGAAGATTATTCAACTGGTTTACGCTTTCGTGATCAAATGCGTGTTATTTTTTATGTATTTACACCTACTATCTTGTACGCACACGTGTATGCTAAGTGTGGCTAACAAAGTAGATATGATGATTCATACGTAAATAGTAAATTAAATTTGTTTAATGTTTAATCTTTAAATAATAATCAAGTCGGTTCTTTTTGATGGGTATGATAAAGGCCGGATGAAGAACTGTGGTTGTGTAAGCGGTATAACTAAAACACAGGATTCACGCGTTGCATTGTTTAAATCTTGGAAGAAGTGAGTAGCTGTATTTAATCTTGATCTGAATATGATTTTTAAAATATGTCATTATTGAACTTATGTTCTCCTCAAACTCTGTATAAATGACTTGTGCACATAAACGTAACATTGAATGGTTTTTGGAGTAGAATAATTCAATAATTACACTAATACTACATATTGCATACTATAAATAGAAGAGTTGTTCAATTGAGTTCAAATTGTACTCAATTACAATACGGAAAGTGTCAATTTTAATGTCGGTTCTTAATAAATAATGAAATAAGAGGGAAGTCTTGAAGAAACTAAATTCTATCCGCAATTAATCGGCTATACTAAAAATTTGTACGATAATACATAGGTCTTCACTAGAATATCTGTTGTTTCCAAAGTCGACAAAAGCCTATGGTAACTGAGCATTCGCTCTTGCTTTTCTAGCACGAAGTGGTGTGTCCAAGCTATAATCTCCCTCAATATGCAAATACCTGCATGTTCACATTAAAAACATTTTTTGCACTAAAACGCCATTGGATACGCTAAGGTCGTTAACACAGAGCCCGCTTCTCTTTGACTCATATTTCATTATTGTATACTTACGTACTAAAATACTTCGTAGTTTTGCTTGCAAACGATTTCTAACTCGTGTGTACCCTGTTAATGTAATTTACGTGGAGCTCAATATCGGTATTACGTAAAAACCATTAGCAGCGGTTTGTTTTGAATTCCATTGCAATGATTAAGAATGTTGATGGTTATGGTTGACGTATATTGAGACGAGCTTGCTTTCATCGTAGTAAGTTAGAATAGGAAGTGATGAATGCGTTTTTGTGCTAATAATTTTGGTTTAAGTATTAAGTTTAAATAAGGACGACATTTAATAGTACGATATGGCAAATATAAACAACGACATATACTTTAAACTTATGAAATTAAAAACTTCCAATTGAAATATCAAATTATATGTTTGAATCAGGACAATTCTTTCGTATTTAATATTTTCGTATTTTATCGCATTTTAAGGTATTCGTCGATCGAAAAAAGAATTTCAAGGATGTTTAAAAAATAAATACGACTTTCAATAACTACGCATTAGTATCCCGGCATTCACATCACATTACCTTAACCGTTCGTGACTCATCCCCATAGTGTAAATTAAGCGAAGCCCATAACCTCATTAATGTTAATTAAACACAATGCAGCTCGTTGTGGGTGGAGATTAAAACAATACATTACTAATTGTGTTAAAATGTACGATTGATACCCGGAGCGTAAGTCACGCTACACGTTACTACTAAACAGCAAAATGTAAGCTAAGTTTCACATTGACGCTAGGTTACTCATAGAATTAATGTGATGAAAATAGGTGATCGATATAGGAAGGGTCCTTCCTCCCCTAAGTTTGAATGCGCACATGATTCATTGTACAACAAAGCATCGATGTGTATCTTGTACTCTTTGTAGCAATTACGATAAAATATATTCTATCTAGTACTTTAAATTTAAGTGTCTCGCATATGGATATGTTATATTTTTTAATCTTCAGCTATTTGCATACATGTTCGAATATTATGTATAGATAACGTGAAAAGCTTAGAAGTCACAGTTTACGTTTGCGATATCGTAAGATAAACAAATACCACGACTTGCGTTGAATGTTTAAGTCCAACATCCGGCCAATAAATACATTAAACAGAGCACAATCTTGACTCAGCATTCTCAATCGAAAGCATCAATTATGGGTCATCAGAAAACATTTGATAAATTACGTGTATTTTACGCTCACGCAACCCATTCCACAAATAGTAGTCTATCTAGGCTTATTTCCCGTTTTAATGAGTGGACCTTATATTTCTGACCATTGAATCGTGACATATACACATTAGTGTAAAAATAAATTCAAAGGCTATTGAATAAATTTGCAATTATAATAACCGATATGTAGAAATTAATGTTATTGTTTAAATTAGATTAGTAAAACTGATTTTTATGATCCGGCACGATTAATCGGTTATTTATAGGTCTTGCTCAATAACAATTCTTATAAATTTTATCGTAGCAATTAATCGATGTGCTCGGTATTGTAAAATAAATGTACCTACCACGCGTTAACTAATAGCGTTTCGAAAGACTACTTAGTTTTTTGATGGTGCATAAAGAATTTTTTGTCTGCCCAAGATAATCTAAACTTAATATAGTATACCTATTATGTGGATAAGAATGTTCTTGATGAATTATTAGATGTAAGTCGATAAGACGTTTTCTTTCAGATTTAATACTATCAACGGTAAACAACAGTTAAAATAAAGAAACAAAGAAAGAGAAAACATTTCGACAAACAATTTAGATACTTAAATAACAATTACAAAGCCAAATACACAAGGATAAAATTGCAGAAAGAGAAGATGTAATGCAGTAGACTTGACTTTACTGCATTATATTCAGTATCGGATTAGTATTTAAATGGCATAAATAAAATCTTCGGGGTCCCCTCCTAGATTCACCGCACCTCTTGTATTCCATGGTCATGTATCACGTACTTTAAAATGAAAAAATATTATAACAATACAAAATGAAATGCTTTAATTGTATTTATCTCGTTACCATATTATTAAGTTTAGAAATTGTGCACTCCAGCCAGACATCGAAAGTAGGAATACATTATACATGATGAAACCGCAAGAAATACATGATATAGAAAGTAGATTTCCACAATACAATCTGTGTTATATGGTTGTAAAATCGAGGAAATACGGTGACTGTCGATTTCCGCAGCCGAGTCGTGCGGTCCACCTGTCGCCGCTTCCTGTTATAACTCATCGTTGCTTTACTCATTTAGTATTTGTTAACTCGGTAAACTTTGATATGCTTAATTGGTTGCACCTGCCCGTGAAGAACATAGTTTGAACAAGATGTGTATTTTTTAGAAGTGATTGAAAATAGTTGGTTTAAATAAATATAAGTCGCACTGATTAACGTGTTGATCGCTAATAGGTTAAATATTTTATTTTTACATTGATTAATATACGAGTAGTTTTCATATTGAAGTACAGGTATGTATATACATACTTATTTAAAACTTAGAAATGTATTTTGAACAAGTCACATTTGATAATAACAAGATACTTTTGGTGTTTTTAATTCATAAAGCGTGTGAAAGTACTGCAAGCTTAAACGTACAAGAATTGTAAAATCCTTGTCAATCGCACTCAATAAGGTAGTTGAACCCTTATCGCGAAGCTAATAGGTTCCATCGTAAATACGTCGCAGATAAGCGCTGTTAACGTCCCAACAATTTGTGTAGGAATTCCACGCGTAGGCTGACTCGCTCATGTTCTAATAGACAATGGTTAACCTAGCCTATTATAGCCCACTCCGTGCTGACATGGAACCCTTTATTGAAGTATAAACTACCAATTTCGCTCGGATTCGTTGAATCGGGTCGTTAAATGTAAATAGACTACATACTGTGGTAAAGTAAGAACGTAATAGATTTTATCAGCTTTTAAGATGAAAAATGAACTCACATTTTTATATGGTCAAATAATTTTCATGTGAAGAGAAAATATATTTTTGTGATTTCATCAGCTTTTAAAATGAAAAACAAAATCGCATTGAAATCTTATAGTACAGCGTCTCAGATAATTCAGCTAGTAAATCGGTTTAGGTATGAAAATATGATAAAAATGGGTATTTTAAATTTAATAAATAGAACCCCTATTATTTTGTGTATTACTCAATGATTATAGGTCTCCTACAATAAATGAATATTATCTTGCATGCTCGACATGGTCTTTCGAGCAAGTTTTGTGCCTTGATGCATTATTGACAAGCTCGCTTCTACTTGACACTTTAATATAGCGCGTTAACATGTTGTTTGAATTTTAATTGGTTAAGATGACTCCGAAGGATCGTACAGTAATGTCAGATAATTTATATCTTTAGCACCAAATCTCTTGATTTGTATTTGTTCGATGCTCGGATAAATAAGGGATTAAATATAATTTGGATATTTTGTTTTGTAAAAGTACGATTTGAACATTTCGTTTTTGTTTGTTCAATCAAGTTAGCATTCAAAGCAAAGCTACGTAAATAAAAATAGTTATTCAAGGTTTTGATATACTGTACAAGGTATAATGGGATATACTTATGTTCGTTTGGATGGGCTTTAAAGGTAAACGTAATTCTAATACTGAACCTGTTTAGCAAATATCATGAAAATAACACCATGGAGTGTTTCCCCGTAAGCTCATTCTAACTCCCGGTGTACGATGTTTGTACACTTAGTTAAAATTAACATTGATTCATATACGTTCTAATTGGTGAGTAATGCGGGCACACTGGTTCGTTGATTGTAGGGTCGATGCTCGAGCTTTATATAGATATAGAATTGTGTTGATAACGATGTAAATATGAATATAAATTTAGAGACGTAATTTTAGTACTCAGTGGGTTACTGATTTGACGATGCGGGTTATTTTGTGTTCAAGTTTTATGGGTTGATAATTGGGAATGCTCCGTTTGAATGCCACGCTTTTGAAAGGTCCTGAAGATATTAATGTTTATCTATTGGCTTCGTTAATACGGTTAAATAAATGAACTACTGATCTCTTTATTTTTATAATACCGCTTACTTAATTCTTGTGGCTTCAGGTTTTTTTAATAAACTTGGTCTGTAGAATAACTGATGATACTTAACCATATTTCATTCTTGAATACAGTTTGGCGTATTATATAATGTTTTAATTATATTCATCATATTTCATACAGGGATTTTATCACCGAACAAAATACATTAGTAAAAGCTCCCATATGAAGCTGTGATCCTAATAAAATATTAGGGGTGCCGTTTTCATTCCTTGTGCAAATCTAACTTGGTTTTGCTAGGGAAGAACATAATAGAAGTTTTATAAGATCCCCTATCTATACATTGATTTACAATCTGCGTTCTATTGCATTAACTATTGAATAAATTGATCGCAAGAATTCCTTTCTATTGGCTAGTCACCGTTTTCTCATGAGTTCTTTGTCATTCAACCTCAAATATTAAATCAGATTCTTTTTTAATCGTAGTTTTTTATATTTCTGGTTCTTATAATGACGCATTAAATTTTTATCAATCCATTAACGTTGATTCTTCAAAATTAATGTTGAAAGCCAGTCTACTGATTGACTGAGTGAGTGATCGGTCCATGAGTCGATCGATTGATTTGATTACATTGAGTTTCATACAATAACTATCACTCGCACGTGGTTGGATTTTATAGCTATATAGGTACATTATATTTGCACCAAATTTCAGCCAAAACCTTTTCTATTGCTTTAACGAGACGACCCCGTACTTTTGATATGAGCTCGGCATTTAGAAACAATTGTGCGTCTTCCTGTTCCTCCTGATTGATTGGCGCGCTCAGTATTTCATCGTATTATTTACTAACGATATTTCCCATGACATTTTTTAATAACGAACTTAAGTAATTAAGGAATATATAAGCTGCCCAGGGCCCGAGTATTTTTCATTTAGAGCTGAAGCCAAGTCCCATATTAACGGTATTGTCATATTCTAGAAAAGGTGGGAAAAGTCATTCGTTCGCTCGACGACGCCGGTCGAAAGTTTCCCTCCCCTGTGAAATGACAGGCATTTATGACGCATACCATTATTACAACAATAATATCCAGTCGACAAGCAATAAAATATCGCTCTTCAGAGAATTAAAGTTAAATATTTAGTTCTGTTTATCTGAAGGGCCTGTCTAGCAAAACAGACATGATGCTGAGCTTCAGTTTTTAGTAGGCGAGAATTTGTTGAATACATTGTATCGTTATTGATTTAACATAAATATTTATATTATTGTTCAAGATTGTATATGTAAGGCCTTGTATAGCTGGAAATTATCGCATCCTCGTCATGAGAATTAGACAAAGTAAACTTTTCTTTAATATCTTAATTATCCTGTTTACAAATACTTGTGACAATCACGATTCAGTTATGGATTCATTTACTACTAGTTTTTTAATACTTTAAAGATATGAACAGTAGATTTACATATTCTACAGATTTGCGAGATTATTCCCCCTTTGATATCGTCCCGATTCTGATCTGATTGAGTGAGCTTTTCAAATGCAACGAAGTGCCGCAACTGCCTATTAGATCAATGCGGTGGATCATTGCGCCCTAAAGCTAACTAGGGTCGTTTTTGCTGTAATATATCTGTTGAAATCTATGAATATTACTCAATATAACTAAATATTTTTGATTTGTACTTCGTGACAACAGTTTTGTACGATTTAAATTATGATCGCGAGGTTCGCAGATAAGGTGATTTAAATGGTATTACAATTGTGGCCTGTATTAAACACATGTCAGGAATCAATTAATTGAGCTTATTAGATGCTAAGTAAAGTATAAAATGATATATATGGGCGGGGCGACAGGTCGGTAACCGCGAGTGCTTCGACCCGCGTCCTGCGCCTGCGCGAGCCGGGGATCGATGGAGCCGGCACACCCCGGGTCCGGGACACATAGATATCCAGACGGTGTATATGCCCGTCTGCTGCCACGCTCGCAGCTAAAGCAAAGCACGAGCGGATACTGCAGTGGCAGCGATAGCGACAATTTAACCTCGGCATAATTTATTTTTGAGACACAATAAAAAATCTGAAGCTTTCGTACATACAAACCTTCATTAAATCAATCACAGGACTCTTCTTCTATGGGTTCTGAATTTAAAAAGAGGCCGAACAAAATCGCATTTTATGTAAAAAATTGTATATAAACGTATCTGTGCTTGTCAGAACAAAACCATTTTCTTTCTTTTGCTTAGAAGTCGCTGTCGCTGTGCTTATGAACACAGCTCAGCGTCTAATTGTCCACTTGAGACGGATACTTTCGGATGTTATCTTTGAACAATGTTTTAACTAACTGCTTGTTTTGACAAACTATTAATAATAAAATATGTATGTAAGACTAAGATTACATTTATACAATAAACTTTTTTCAGTGTTTTTAATTTTATTATTTGCTGTTTATAAGAATAAATAGAAGATATGAAAAAATATACAAAGTTGTTTATATTCCTTAATTTAACAATAGTACTTGAAATGGTAAATTAAAAAATTATAATAACTTAGAAAAGCTTACTAATACGAAGGATATATTGAATTTCTTAAGAATCAATAAAAGTACCGTAATTTTATTATTACTCTAGCATAAACCGTTAAACTCGGCCTATTGAATTGACTCAAAGTCATTAGGTGAGCCGGTTACATATCCATTAAAATAATTATTTAATTATTATTGAAGTATTGGATATATATATATATACATATACTTAGATGAAAAAAGCCGCAAATACTTCATAAACAACTTATTAGCAAAATGTTTTTAATTTACAAAAAGCTCCATCTAGTTGGGTTAAATCACTTTTATAAACTATGAAGTAACCATTTTTTATCAGGCAAAGCGAGGTTTTAAATAATTGTTATAATTAATTTTTGGAATCTAAGGATACTTATGACTATCCTAACGGAATTCTTCTCTTCACGAGTAACTACCTCTTTTGACTTAACCCAATTTAATAATATGTCAAAATCTCGCACATTTTGTTATTGAGGATTCGATATTATTTAAGTATTTAACAAGTCATAATATGAGTACTTCTCTCAAAAATCGGAGATATAAGAATGCTATTGTCATTGCTATAAGCATAGCTTATGTTCACCCTTCTTCATTACGATGCATGTTGATGAAAGACGCCTAAGAAGCATGTTTAAAATTTTAATATCAATATGTTAATTACACCTCCAACATTTCCATTGTTTTTAAGTGGATGTAATATATATAAATCACAAACACCTTATCCCTCTAGTCTGATCTACCCTAAGATCCTTACGAGATATTTAACTAGCATCTCTTTAGTGTGCAGTGCATTCGTTGGTCAAATTATAATTGCATTCAACAAAGCAACCTCATTTTAGCATAGACCATACGAATATAAAAGCAAAAATCCTTTAAAATGTATAAAGAAATAGCGCATTGCGTTTTATGTGGATGCTTATTATTTATATACGGGTTCGCATCCGGATAAACGGTCCATTGACCCTATTTAACTTGCTTTGAAACTTTTCATCGAGTGAATGCAAGTTGTTTTATAAAGTTTCTGTCAGTGACGAAAATATATTGTTGCACTATTATGGCTACAATGCTCTTTTATTAAATAATGAGATAAGTTAGAAACATTTTTCAGAAATGATAAAATGTACTGTTATCGTTCTATCTAGTTTATGTGTCTTTTTAAAGTTTAATAGATCTGAATATAATAACAAACTCCTTATTTCCCTATTGATGAAAAATTGTGTTATATAAACCAAACTAACTTGACGATAAAAATAGTATACTTCACTAATTTCTCATTTTCCTATTGTAAAATCCTATTCTAACCAAACCAAAATTAGGTTATTATGCTAGTTGTTAGTTTATACCTACCATCACGGTTAATACTACTTATACTAGTACATAACATAGAATAAGTAATAAATAAATAAAGATAAAGCAGTTACTGGTAGAAAAATATAATTGTCGGTGATTCTTAGATTTTATGTTCCTTTTATTTGCGTCGCGCTAACCCGTGAGTCCTACTTGACGTTTTCATCTTGACTTTTTCTACGCAACCTACTTTTCAGCCTACAATTGTTTAATATGCAACTAACCTAGTTGTAGTCATTTACCGTAGCATGACAGCTTTAATGTTTCAATATTTACTAAGGCATTTTTCCTTTTTTAATTAAGATTTAATTTTAGGCCCGTATTCAAAGATACATGTCAAGCTATGATTCCAGTTTTAATTCAAGATTAGATTCCAGAACGTTATTTATTACTCGTTCATACGATTTTTGATCGCCGAAAAATCGATTGTTAGACCGAATATTAAAAAAAAATGCCTCCAGATCTACCCTCTACTATATTACAAAATTTCATTTAAGTTGAGATCTATCACAAAACAGATTTTCGTTGATTTCACTAAATGTGTTACTCAAGATATTGAGTAACGATTGACAACTGGCGTATTTAATTATCTCTTAATTGTTATATTTAAAAAGAAGACGTTTATAACCATAAAAAAAGAGTATTTTTTTAATTTTTACGTTATCCCGTGGAGTGGCGTGAAACATTAGACACAAGTAAGTTTAGATTATCGTTTTCATCGTCATTGATCATATCTTTCCCAAAACCAGTTTCTACGGGATGAACTTCAGTTTCATTTTGAAATAAGGAACCCACTAGGTATTGGATAACTTCAGTTTCATGCAGTCCGTCAACTTCTAATCGGTAATCAAATCAAAATTCAGTTCAATGTTGATCTGAATCGCGTCTCTGAATACGGGTCTTAAATGATTATCCCCTGTAACTCTTTTTTCGATATCGAATAGAGCCTTATTCATCAAACTTTTCCAATAACACAATTGAAGTAAAACTTAGTTCACTGTGAAATAAACGTTGGAAGGGGCTATTTTGTTATTATAAATTCAAGTAATGATTACTACGTAGAAAGTTTCTCACGTTTCTGATTTAATTTTATTTAAAGAGAAATAATGTCAAGCCTTGGCCAAGAAAACCTTCAAAGGAACAAAGAAAAATTTTATTTCTTAGAAAAATAAATAATATGCTAACAATAGTACATTGCATTGAAATTGTAAATTAAAATATTTTAAGGGAGAAAATTGCTACTAAGGTGTAAACTGTCGTGCAAATTTTACTCAATGTTTGTTAGTTAATTAGTCGTTAATATGTAACTCAATTTTTTGGCGAAACAAGAAACGTGTACCTATGGGATTTGTAAACATGTAGTAGTTATCGATCATATTATAATTAATGGGTAATATGTGGTTTGGGAAGTATACGATTTTGTCAGCCATATAAACAATGTTAATAATAATAAAATACATCACATTCCAGGTTTATTTATGCGCTGTGTTAGAGATGATCACAAAATCTGCAAAGGTTTTAACATATCTGAAATATCTTAGGTTGTTACGTGCTTTTTGTCATAATAATTAAATCGCCTTAGTAGATTAAGTCACGTACAGATATACATTGTAGTTTAGATCATGAAATATTTTTATTTAAACCTTTATTATGACAATAATACCGCCACTGTTGTATTCGTGTCTCTAATCAGTATACGTACTACATATATGTACTACAAGAAAGTAAATAAATTATTCAGGAATATTTAACACTACGCCATCTAGTTCCAAACTAAGCAAAGCTTGTACTATGGAAACTAGATAACTGATATACATATTTAAAGCTATTTTTTTTCTTAATACATACACCCAGTAGAAAATAAATCGTACGGTAAGTAGGATTTGTCACTAAAATTATTTAAGAAAATAACATTGTTATGATGTTAACAATTAATAAAGATTTTGATAAAGTCTTTATTATAGCTTGGGTTAAATAAAAAAGTATAAAGATTCGTATGTTCTTCAGACCTAAACATATTCCAGATAAAATACATAAAATATTGCTAGGTAAAATATTTCCACAAATTCTCCCTTTCATAGTTGAAACAGAAATGCAAATAATTTATTAATTGTGTCTATTTCGAAATTATTACAACTGATATGAATTATTTATAAGTAGATTTGAAACTATGAAAAATTATGAAAAACAGCGTATACCGAATTCATCACGGAATAGTTTCAAATCAAACTAACAATAACTGCAATCTACATGTTATTCCCTATAGCTGGCTCAATGAATACATATTGTTTACTTGTTTTTGTTCAAGATTTTTTCCATATCAACTACATTTGCCAAATGATGCGTTAAAATATAGCTTAACTGGCATATTTTCAAAACTTAATAATAGTATAGACGGAAGATTTTGGCTTATAATCAATAGCATGAATTATATCCCAAAATCTTCCGTCTATAGTTATAAGTATAAAGACATTTTTTTTGTACTTATTATCGTAACTAAATAAAATAAGTAATACATAAGGGAGATAAAAAATAATGCATGTAATCTGGTTTTAATGCAATTTGTCCTTTTTCTGATTGCTGTAAGTACATTTTATCCTGCGTCGTTTGTAGGGAAAAAATGTGGAAAAAACGGTTACATCTCATAATCCAATCTGGTCCCATTCATTGAATAAAGCTCTATTCCATTGTAAATGAGAACATTGCAATAGATTGCCTATTATTGTTGAACTCTTTAGTTCATCCGGGTTCTGTTATAATTAAACTAGAATTTATGGGAAGTCTTGTTAAACTCTAGTCGTGTATCTTCGATACGCAAAATATTAATTTAAATCCTTTCAGTGTGAAGATATTTATAATGTCGATGATGTTTATGTATGTAATTTGCATGTGCAGCTGCCTTTTATTGGTAATCCTTTTTGTTATAAACACTATAGTTTAACAGTACCCTTTTACGATTGTTCGGCTCATTAATCTCAGAGTTGGAGAGGATTTGATTTATTAAATAAATGAATGCTTAATCATGAACATTCTACTTAAGTCAATATAATTACAGTAGCATATTAGTTCTCCCAAGAATAAATAATGTTCTTAAGTAACCAGTAGCATTTGCTATTACTCAAGTATCCTGCAGTTGCATACGGACTCGCTCTTGCTTATCCCAATGATATTTATAGTCCTATTCGCTTTGGCATCGTAAAAAACATATAATGAGGCCTTAAATCTGTAAGTTCAATCGGATTGTATGGAATAGGCGTTTTTCAAGCAAGCAAAGGTACATAAACATGTAATTAGTATATAGTATGGCAACATAGAATGTCGTGAAGCGGTTTCCAAGCGATTATCACATGAAATAATATAACAATTACCCAATTAGACATTTTGTTTGTCTTCGGCGGATAAAATTGAACTTTTGCGATTACTTGGTAATTTATGCCTATTCAAGTCGCCTATATTTGTTCTGGTATGTTCTACGTATGTAATATTACCTTGATTCCCTAGGCGATAAGAAAAACAAATTATATTTGTTGTTGAAACGATGCATAACATGATAGTTTCAGTTTTATTACATTTACATGTATGTAAATTACGGTAAATTGGTGGAATTTATGCAAGTTCAACTTATGTTTTACGATCTTACGATTAATAAAAGTAGGTATAGTTCCCGTTTAATGGTTGTTTTATGTCTCATTAACATCCATCGCTGCACACTTCCGCCTATACCCATATCCCTATAAGTTGTATAGATTTACTAGCTGTACCCCGCGATTTCACTTGCGTACATAGCCAGTTCCTGTGGTATTTTCGGGATTAAAAGTATCCTATGTCCTTCTCCTAGTCCTAGGCTATCTCCCTATGAATTTTCTGCCGAAATGATACAGTGGTTCGAGCACAAGTATTGTAACAAACCTGTCTTTGTTTCTTAAATATAGATACAAATTGAACGATAAATCATAATGATCGTTTTTTGGAGTAGAAGTTTTGATACATGTAAAAATTAAGAATTAATCCTAAAACATAAAAGGGATTATTTGTAAGCACTTCAGTGATGTTCAAAGGTTTTTTATTATTTTTTGTAAAGAAACGTGCTTACGAATTATGGATTAGTCAAGAAAAGTCAAGTTAAATCAACAATGGCTATTTTGATAATGATGTAATAAAAGAAATAATAATTTAGATTAACCTAGTAACTATTGTGAAACCAAAAATGATAAATTGTTTATCTTTAATCTTAACTTTATTAATCTTGAGTTGAACTATAAAAATATTTTTATATAATATATTCTTTTTTAAATTAAAATCTACTACGCCGCCTGTTTTACAAATAAATCGCCTTCAAACTGTCATGTTGAAATAGTCTATAATAAAGATCTTGAATATTTTCGGTACGCATTTTTAGTCTATAAGCAAGTTGAAACAAAAACACGTCACTCTTGCAAATTTGATACAAAATTGTTGCACTAAGCTAAAGAAATCTTTGTTAAAGTATAACTCCGCGCCTTAAATACTTTACGAGTTCAAACAACTTTAACTGATCATCTAAAGACATCTGAAAATAAACAACGTCATGCTAAATTTGAAAATTGTCGCAAAACAATAAAGCGACGTGGCCGGGCTAGTTATAGGCTGTGTACGATGTAAGACTCGAGTCACGACCCAAAGTATATTTCCACCCACGTAGCTGAACCTGTTTCTGATACAGGAAGCTTAGGATCGTGTGCTTAATATGCTAATCTCCACTGCTTCTATGTTCAATTCTATCTTATCCTTTGAGCCCTGATCCTACGAGGTGATAATGCATCTTTTGAAACGCTTTACTCATTTATAATATTTTGTGATAATAATAATTTTATAATGGGTGGTTACGATATCGATAAATAGTATAATCTAAACTTTTATTTCTATAAATATAGAGTGCCTTAGTACGTATTCATTGATTTATTTTATTTTTTATCAAACAATGAACAGCTCACGACTGAATAGGGCAGTGATGGAGTGAACACAATATTAATTGTTTAATCTGTCCCCGTCGTGGGACCCTCTTATTGTCTCTGTTCTCGAAAAAAGACAAAAACGGATGCGACTGTTATAACAACTCGTAAATTGTTGTATTTATTGTTTTGTTTACTATTTTATCTACCGAGGAATGTAGTCGCTTCTCAGGGGAGGCATTTTAGTAGTTTCAAGTATAGTTTATGCTTATATGGATGGTTGTTTTTGTTGAGAAGCATTGCCGCAAGGTAATAATTTATATTGAAAAAGTAATGTTATTATATCCGTTTGCTTATTGCAATGTTAATAAGTATTGCATTTCGGGCTTGATTTTCTTTAAAAAAAAAAACTAAATTTTAATTTTCAGTCTCATATAAGTTTATTAGACCGAGATGCCTTACCTTGAAGTTAGCCTAAAAAGCTAAGAGACAGGAATAAAAACATACCTGATATAAATTCAATCTTTGTCTTTACTTAATATTTTTAAAGACTGTATGATAAATCAAATAAAGAAGACATTGTGTGTAACAAATTAAAGTACATATATGAATTTGTACAGTTATTTGAGTGAAATATACTAAAACAAAAACGAAAACGGTGTCTAAAATAAAATCGTTAAGCATAAGCCGCCATTTTGAAATTAGGCTTCAAACCTTTTGCGTCCAAATCAAATTGTGAATGTCTGGAGATAAAATTAGATTTCAACATCAGATCTCAGACGAACACCCTAAGGTCGGTTCTCCACCTCAAAAAAATCACTTATCGTAGTGTTATATCATTTGGTTATGTTTGTGGGGTTAGGGGACGGAGCGCGGGGGCGGGATCACCGGCCGGTGAACTCGAAATCAATACAGCTGTCTTTCCCCCGCCGCGCGTCTGCTCGTCGCCATGGATACCGGAGATAACCCACCACCCATACACAAACTATATGAGCTATTGTTGGAACACGCTTGTGTGAGATTAGGGGAATGGTTATAATGTTAATAGTTAAATCCTTATAGATAAGTTTTGTCGTTATTTTTGAATTTTCGAATGGAATTTTAATGTTTTTTTCATGGAATACTAGCTAGCTTTTGCCTGCGGCGACGAGTAAGCGAACGTAGTTCTATCGTTATTTTCTGACCCAATAACACAATCAATATAAATTGTAGCCTATATATTCCATGGAAATATTTACATCTATTCTCATAAACTTATTTTATTCTATAGTATATTTATTACCTTCAATTTTGTTTGATATTTTCTATAAATCTATAAAAATGCGCATGTTGAATATATTCAATACGAAGGTCGCGGTAAATGAAAAAAAAACTATTTAAAAGTTAATCCTTTGTAGGTATATTCCTACATCCTAACTTAAAATAAAGGTGATCGTTAATTTTCTATAACAAATATTAAATTTATTTAAAGCGTCTTCAAAAACTTAGGAATGTGGCGTGTGAACTTGAGATAAACTATAGTAAATCCCTACCCTCTCCAACATGCGGTCGTAAGAACAAGCAGATGGTAGATACAATGAACTATTATGTGCCTAAAGTACGGGCGTTAACTCTCTAATAAAATTACGAACCGAGCAGTAAAGAATCGAATTCTTACCAAACGTTTAGATAAGTTACGATGTGAAAGGGATTTAGATTTTGTGTTGAAGTTTTTTTTTGGTGTTAAAAAAAATCACATTCAAAATTAGGACTGTTACAGTATACATTGTTTATTCTATTATTATTATTATTAAAAACTGTAACATACTGTACATCTTTTTACTACATTTTATTATGAAGAATGTAAAAGCGAATTTATATTAATGTATTCATACATTCATATGTTTGGTTTCTTGTTATCTATTTTAAATGGATGTTAAGAATATAATAATTCAGTTTAATGAATTAAAATTTGATATTAATTTAAATGACGTTATGATGCCCATTTTATCTTTAATAAATTATTGGCTTTTGGTTCGAGTTAGAGGCTGTTTTATTAATTTTTATTCTGTATCAGATATCAGTTTTTATCTATAATTTTAACTGTTATCTAATTTCTATTTAATGTATCGTAAATTATAAACTTTAGCTAGGAACATTATGTGTTCTATGTATGTTTGCTAGCCAACTTATGGCTATAATATGTGCCAAATAATTTAAATGCAATCATTTAAGTGCTAATAAATAAGATATTAGTATTATTATCATGATGTTTTTCCATTCATAATTCTCGTGTCATTCACGTAAGGAAAGTACTCGGTTCTTTTAAAGACAGCTTAACTTTGTGAGGAACTTTTATTACTTTAAACCATTTATCACATGTCGTATTCGATTGATTTCAAACACAAAACCGATGTCATACGTCATAACCGTTGAATCGTATTTGCAACGTAGAATCGTGGTTAATCTAAAGTTGTGCCATTGACGGCGACACTCGTGTTATTGCGGTAAAGGACGTCGCTCCTAGACCTACGGGTGGAGCCTATCCGCTGTCAAACACCTTAAGCTCGACCAATTTGAATGGACCTGTTGCTTAGATCTGCTCAATTTTTAATGATTTAGAATCCTTTAAAGACGTTAGTAGAAAAATATAATATGTAACCAGACACGTCTATTACAAAATAGGTCTCTTATAAGAATGGCTTTGAAAATTCACATGTGGGTGTGCAGTAAGTACACGTGAAGTTGTGTGGGCAGGCATAATGTTTTGCAAAGTATTGTGAATTTTTTGGTGATATTTAATACCTGCGATGCAATTATAGCTTAATAAAATAACAGTGCTCAGTGTGAACTTATGTGATGATAAATAACAACCCAGAATTCCTAATATGTGTTATGATTTCCTACAGATTATTTCCCCCATAGTATAATTTTTTAAAGCTAAACTTACACACTATGCATCAAAAAAATACTGTACATATATTTGTATTCATAGTAGTAAATAATTGCCGAATTATCTACCGCATTTATTTTCGATTGTATTAGTTATTTGTATCAATTTACGTTTTGTTTTTGTAGTCTATATAATATTTTGCTAATTATTATTGTGTATCCTCTTTCAAATGTATATTTAAATAACAATTGGTTCAGTATTGCGAATGCTGCATGTATTTGACTTTATTTTTCATTAAATATGTTTCAAAGCTGTACTTTGAATAGAAAATGGAGTTTCGAATATAATATCTGGGTAACGAAAGGTCATATGTGAGTGGGGTTTGGGGGTTGGTGCAACGCGCATGCGTCGCCCGGCAAGCCAGTGCTTGTTGCTAGGCGGATAGAAATAGACCCTAGCGCCCAGATAAAGTGTCCACCCAACATGGCGGGCGAAAATTGATTTATTGACGCCTTCCAGTTTGAACTCTGCACGCGAGTTGTTATCGGGCAATGCACTTTTCCACGCATGCGCTTTTGGTGTATTCTGCTATAATTTATTTGCGAATTTGACTCTGACTTACTTCTGCTTTACTTCAAGTTTATCCCTATTAACTTTTCCTACTAGTATACACTTTCTTTTCTTAAGTAATCTAGTTTACTAAGACATGACGCTTTTTGCCCCTTTAACCTTATATATCAATTCTTGGGATCAGTCAGTGAGGCATTTTGCGGTTCTTTTATGCTTTACAAGTATGGTTACGAGAGGCACTGGAGAAATTATACTGCGAAATCATCAACCGCGTTTCAATGATAAACGATGGGAACAAAGAGACAAAGCAACTAACCATCGTGGAACATAAAAGCGAATGTGCCTTTCTTTGTAAAGAGAAATCTGCTTCAAAAATTTTAATAATGTATGCAATAATTCTGACACAAAATATACTGTTGCGTAAAATTTTTATGTACTGAAATTTTAATATGTGGTAACATAATGATCGATAAAACTTAACGAAACTATTTCCATCGATTGTTCTAGAATGTTGACCACAAAGCGAAGTTCCGGTCCAAGAAGGGCCAGCTCCCGTTCATTGAGCTGAACGGTGAAGAGATCGCCGACAGCACCTTCATCATCAAGCAGCTCTCTGAGAAGTTCGACAAGGATCTCGATGCAGGTAAAATATGCGTACCTACTTAGCTCTATGACGTCACTACTACTAATGAATATCCAACCAGCGTTGAGTATCTGCAACGCCCTCCTGCGAGGAACGACGTGTTTATCGTAAAAGCAGCAATTTGCTAATTAGAAGTGTTTGCGTCGCATAGCTTCCTAACCTAACCTAACCTATTCATCATTATTCAGGATTTCCATACAAAGGATTCAATATATTACTGATCTAGATACATACATTTGGTTTATACAATTATTCTCTCAAAAAAGTTTATTGAAAGTAAGATTTCATAAATTAAGATGTATCAAAGTGTAAAATTTTGATTAATGTCTGATGGAGTGCTTTATCGACATAATTGCAGATTGATTTAAATATTTATCCCAATACTTCAATTGCAAAACAATCTGTGTATCGATTACAATTATTCTTGCTTTGTCAACTGGAAACAAACTTAGTTTTTTGAACCAGTAACCTACTTTGATAGCTGTATATAGAAGCGTATACTTCAAAGGAGAATTTCTGATTCTACTAACTTGGTCTTAAATTTGTTACATCTGATTGTTGTTAATATTTATTTTAAACCTTCAATCTTATTGTTTTGTATTGAATTCCATCTCAAGGGATATTGAGTACATGGCTCTTACGTCATACTTTTGTTAGCATATGTGACGTAACAAGTGTGACGTCTTGTGTTGAATTGTTATCATCTCCACTTTTAGATATTAAGTTCCTGTAGCATAGTATGTATGGTTAATCCCATTCAATTAAATTCCATTCAATTCCCATTATTTTTTATAAAGATTAAGCACTTTTCTCCATATTCTTGAAGATTTATATATTCCTTGATTAAGATGCTGCATCCTCGAAATTTTGAATGATGCGTTAATGTACACATGTACGAACACAGAAAATGGATTCCACTTATTGTCCATGTCTTATTTGAAATTAATAACTGAAAGTTATAAAATATTATGAAACAACACAGTAAAACATAGGAAACATAGAACCGTAAACTATGCAATTATCTGTATATTAATTAGCTTACATACGTTCCTAGTAGCTCCGAGGGCTTTGTCCCGGTCATGACCCTCCGCAATCGATACACGGGTTCAGAGCAGTCCAAGAGCCCGGGCGACCTAAAATCCTAGATATACCTTAACGGCGCATGTGCATTAAGTGCAACATCAACGATAATGGCCGGTTTTCACGATGTCCCTTTTTCCAGCTCTCACACCCGAGCAGCGTGTTGTAACACACGCTATGATATCGATGATTGAGAATCATCTATCATGGGTGATGCTGTGGTGGCGCGCGAAGTACCCCGATAGCGTCATCAAGGGCTACCAGGTCAACCTCCAGAACGCGCTGAACACCCGCCTGCCGAACGCCATCCTGAACTTCTGCTACAAACTTACCTCAGGACGTAAGGTAAGCAACTATGTTTTTTTTGTTACATTCCTTATTTTTTTAGACATCTCTAAGCAACACGTGCTCATTATCTAGAAACAAAAACCGAAAAAGTCGAAGATTCAAGTCTTTGATTTAACCGAGGACTTTTAATCTCGTTAAAAAATAGTACTTCGATCGGGTTTTCGATTATTATCTAAACAGTAGATACTTAACATAGGTTATAAATATGCGTATGCAGCCTTCGCTCATTACTTAAGGGGAAAAACTTTTTCTACTGTAATGCCGATTATTATAAACACACATACATAAGTCATTATACCGTACCATATATACATATAATTTGTCCCTTATGTGATTGGGAATGGCATTTGCAATAAGAAGAAGAAATTTTCCCGCGCAAAGTTTGATACGCAGAAATTTGCTTTATTACTGTAGATCAATTAAAGAGAGATACGATTCGCATTTTGTTTTCTTTAGAGTGCGTCGTTTAAAAATAAGAATATAGATTTTGTAAAGGCAAGATGTTTTTGTGCAAAGCCGGCATGCGGATGACATGAAGTATAATAGCGTTAAGCGTGTTGTAAACACGTTCCTCGGGAAATATTGTTAATCGACAACGACAGAGCTTTGTGTTCCTAGAATTCTAGATGGAGGTAGCTACACCCCCATGGACCGCGGCGGCCATTTTACTACCCCATCCAGTGACGCCATATTGCCGTGTTCCACCCCAACCCCCCCGTCTAGGATTCCTGGTTATAAAACGGATGCACCTGTTGCACAGAAACTATTTCGCATTCGGCCGCGATTGTGAAATGTTGATAAAGGTAGTTTGCGTGAATAATAGCAGAATATATTAGTTGTAGCTTCATTAGCTTCATTTCCAATTGGTATTAGTTTCATTAATTAGAATTAGCATACAAAATGTTTCGAATTTTTTTTGTAATTTTTTTGTCAATTGTTTTTAGGGGATGAAGAAGGCTAAGGCCCACGGCATCGGGGTCCACAGCCAAGAAGAGATCATCGAGTTCGGCAAGAACGACCTGCGCGTGCTCTCCGACTTGCTTTCCGATAAGCCGTTCTTCTTCGGAGACGAGCCAACACTTGTAAGTTTTGATTCTTTTATTTAGGTCCAGAGTTTCCCGATTTTTATATTCAGCAGGATTTCAACAGTTTGTCAAATGGTAATTTATTTAGGATGCTGATTGCTATGTTTGGAGGTGACCGAATGACCAACAACTTTTGGCTTAGGCGCTGAATTTTTGATTTTGTAAAGTGGTGCTACGGAAGGATTTATCGGTAATTCTGGAAGCTGGATAGAATGGGTCAGCAATGGGTGGTATAATGGTGGTAAGGGGGGTTTATGGTGGGTGGGTGGAGGACCAATTTTGTTTATAAACTTGACCACGCCTGCTAAGGGGTTGGTCAATGTAGGTTTAGTTTTGGAAATGGGAAGGATTTGTAAATTCCCTCCCCCTACATTCTCAAATTAAATTTTTGATGGGCGCGAATATCGAGAATATTTATTATATATTTAAGGAGGAACGAGATAATAATGGATAACAAGGGCATACATCTTTTGTTTCAATGAAAGTATAAAAGATCCTTTACATTACTCTAAATTACTAATGAATTGTGAGGGATAACTTTGATCTTGTAAATTATTAAAATCATGGTAAGTAGGTACACAAAGTAGAAACAGGAGAAGAGACTGTGGCAGGTGGACGATTCTTCAATATTTGGTATGTTTGAGATTTTGTTGCAAGAAGACAAACTGGTGAATGTAATGGCTGAATAGGTCAGTATTAATCTTCAGTGGAATTCTGGGTCCATTCATCTCGAAGAAAGTCAGGCATCGCGAGTTAACCTAAGGTTTGAATATTTCGAAAAATACAATAAAATACGATGTGTTTTATCATTTCAATTTCATTGGTAAGATGTGCTCGTTACTGGTTTGCTAGAGACCTATATTTGAAATCAATTACGATCTGCTTGTTTGTCTGTTGGATGATAAATAAAAACCTTTTACCACTTGAGTGATAGCAAAAAATCAGTAAAATAGGTTGACTTACTGCCAAATGTGGAAATATCGGCACATTTGATTGTCTTAACATAAACAGTAAATGTAATGAAGTCTAACTCATTATTATCAGGCTCTATATCACAAAGGATTTAAAAAGTCGCAATCGTTCGATGAAATATGAAGCGGAATTATGACGTCTGTAAATAATAACTTTCTTATTCCACTTGCGTTGATTGGGCTGAAGGTAAATGGTCTATAGGGTCGCTTTTTACTAAATATAAGATAACTTTTGTTTTATTAGATAAAAATGTATATATTTTAATTATATTCCACTTCTCACTGAGCATAGTAGTTGATGCATTGTAATAAATGCTAGTATATTACTATCCATCATAGCACAAAGGCTCTGCAAAGTCGCATGTGTTCGATGAAATGCTAAGCGGTATTATGACATCTATTGCAAATAATTTCTCATTCAACTTGCGGTGAATGGGTTGTAGGAGTAAGGCCCATTTAGACCGAACTAGTATTAAACTACTGTTTAATTGACTAATTGTTGCCTACTTCTTACTCAAACTAATTTAACTATGATTGTTACTCAAGGAAATAGATTATCGTAAGTGAAAATATATATTTTTTAATGATTTTTTTCTATCATTTCATTACGAGTTCAAAAATCAAATAGACTTAATGATCGTCAATAAAATTTTCCTTTATATTTCAAATCAAATCATCAATAATCTTGGCATAATGCTTGAGCAAAGGGGTGAAACAATTAGATTAAAGAGCGCGCGGCGCCCATTCCCGCCTGCCAAATCATCATCCAACATCCATATGCCTATGTAAATACAAAAAACAGGATGGCCCGGGTATTAAACGGCGCTGCGAAGCTGAAATCGATTGACAGTCGATATATAATTATATTGGGAGGTTGTCTAGCCGGCGGCGGGCGGGAGCTGCATCGGTCTGTGTAGTGCCTCGCCTGACTCGAGCATGCATGTTGCTCCAGTGACAAACTTTGTTTGTTATTACTGTTTGAGGAATAACGTGGTTAACTCGTGGCCTAGATTGTTGCACTGATGGGAACGCGAGATTTGTTTTGTTGAATTACTGGAGCGTGGCTAGAGTTGCGCAATAAGTAGCCGGGAGCAAGGATTTCCGATATTAAAACTTAGAACTGCAATAAACGGAGTCGAGGTATGTGCTCAGGAATTTAATGTTTCACGTTCTTCTTTCTATAAAAATATATATTAATTAGGCGCCGTTAGAAAGATCAATACGAGGGTTTTAAATTTATGTTGTGTATAGTTTTGAATTTTTTGTATGTATCTTTTTGTCAAACTGGTAAAGTTAGCATTATGACCGCAGTAACAAAATAATCTACATCTTATTACTCGCATCCTACTTCCTTTTCTTTTTTATCCTTAATAGTAATATTTTGTGATTTTCCACTGAGATAAATTATGTGGAAGTATTCTATTTGACTCGATACCTTCGACAAATTTACATGATTTTATAGAGTAGCGTTTACATTACGCGTTTATTTTATTTAAAGTTAACAAAGTACCAAGTTATAGCCATTAAGAAAATAAAAACTATTGATAAAAGCCCATACTAAAATATTCAAACTGCCTCCTATCTATAAGCCGAACGATCAATAGGTCAGGAGTCGGCCTTTCCCTATTGATCATATTTTTTTTTTATGTCATATCAGGCAAGTTCGTTTCACCTGATGTTAAGTGACTGACTGCGGTCAGTCACTTAACATCAGGTGAAACGAAGATGTTCATGGGCTGCGGCCCATGAACATCTTCAACATCAGAGTGTCGAGATGTCTTGCCGGCTTGAAGAAAGGGGATAAGGAGAGGATTAATCATAGGAAGTTGGGAGAGGACTAGAACAGGACGGGAGAGGAATGGGATGGGAATACAGGCCTCAGGGCACCCACTCACCTTACGAAACACAGTGCGATACTATTTCACGCGGGTATTCTGCTGGGGAGGTGGTAATTGCACCGGTGCGAGCTTGGCCCAATTGTGCAATGCTCGGCTCCCACTCTTAATACATAAATCGTTTACAATTAATTGTATCCACAGCTCGACGTGGTTGCGTTCGCCAACCTTGCCCAACTGCACTTCATCGACAAAGAGGTGCCTCACCTCCTGCGCGATGCTATGAACGACTCGTTCCCGAACCTCGTGGGTCTGGTGTCGCGCATCAAGGAGCGGGCTTACCCCGACTGGGACGAGATCTGCGCCACCGAGCCCGCCCCGGCCAAGAAGGAGGCTAAGGAGACCAAGGAGGGCACGGGACAACCGGAGAAGCAGCCGCTAGAGGAACCGGAGAAGGAAAAGGTAGGGAACTCTTATCTACGATTCAATTTAGGCGTAGAATTTAATAAAAATGTATTTTTCTCTTGTTAATGGCTCATCGGATATGTTGGACTGATTTCGTTAATTCTCTTTTATATGTTTGTTATTGGCGGGAGAAGGTTCTTAGGAAAATAAAGGATGTGTCGCGGTGCATCATGAAATTTTAGAAAACATAACGAAAATTTTAAAATTTACTTAAATGTCAGTTCTCAGAGTTAAGATAATTAAATAAAAGCAATTATGGCGCATCCTATAATGAATTAACACCATATTTAACATTTTCAGGACGAAAAGGAGGAGCTTGCTGAGAAAGAGCCAGAGGACAAAGAGAACGAGAAAGAGAAGGAGAAGGAGAAGTAAATCGAATTTGAAGCGGCGCCAGAACACATTCGAATTTCAAACGGCGCTACATTATCCATCTATTGTATAAATTATGAAACGGCGGCTGTAGTTATTAACTCTTATCGTAGTTAATGTATAGACGCCGCCATACTAACATGCAAGTTACACTTAGGAGTCGAGCTCGTTGCAATCTGTATATTATAAGCGTGTAAATCCATTTGTCTTTCCCGTATATTTCAGTTGAAGACGCGATCGCGCAACTTTGTTTGTCATAATTAATTTTTATAATATTCGCTGTTGTGTCGTCGTTACGCGACTCTAATTCGTTAATGTATGGATTTGATGTTATTATGCTTAATATTTTGAATTTATTATTGCTGATTTGATTTGTATTGTATCGAGTAATATAGTACTTACCGTAGATCATATATTCAGCTGGTATAGTAGTGTATCGAATAAATTTAGTGTTAAAATTATTGATAACCCATCTATGTCACTTTGTATTGTTAAGTATGGTTAGCGGATGCCGTTTCATCTATGCAATGTACTAGAGAGCATTTTCATGACTCCTTCATGTTAGGACGTAGACGTTCGTCTAAGTTATTTATGAACTCATACGTAATCATCCATATTTAGATAACCTTGAATGTTGTGAAATTACAAATTTAAGTATTAGTATAATTGATACCAAAAAATTGGCTGATTTTATAGATAATTGGTAAATTTGATCGAGAAACGTTAAGAGCTGGCGTGCATCTAGGCTGTTTTGGAGGTTCTTGTAGTTTATTTCGATTTGTACGCGTGAAAAGAAAATTTACAATTTACAAATTTACAAATTTGATAGAAACGAAACTCCTGGAAGACTGTTTTTCATTGTAATAATTAATAGTCCGTAAAATTTTTGATATTATATTATATGTTTAGGTAAGTCTATTCGATTTTATATCTGTCCGTGTAGGTCCGCGTCGCGGCATTATATTCGCGAGTGACGCATCTCTAGCGAACCGAGCCCCGCCCACCATGGTCGACGTCACGCCGTCGCCGTCGCCCTCCGAGTCATCCTCGTCGTCCTCTCACTCGTCGCCCACGCATTCTTCACAGTCTCGCTCGGGCTCCGGCTCCGGCTCCGGCTCCGAGTCCGGCTCAGCATCGAATTCGCCTCGTTCATCTCACAACTCGTCAGCGCAATCATCGTCCCGAGGGTCCCCGCGCGACTCCAATCGATCCTCGCCCAAGAGTTCGTCGCCGTCCAACCCTCCGTCCCCCTTCCCTATCCCCACGCGCCACCCGCTGCTGCGCCCGATCCCGATGATCCGCAACGCGCTCGCGATGTCGATGCCGTCGAGCTCGATGCCGAGGGCTCGCCGCGGGACGCTGATGATGTTCCCTACGCGCCCCTTCATACGCTTCCCCCTCCCGCCTGCCAGCCCGCCTCGGGAGCCTTTCTTCGAAATACCGGAGGTGTTCGTCCCGCCGCCTACCCCGCCGTTGTCGGTGACATCCACGCTGTCCTCCCTATCGCCCATGTCTCTGACACCTCCGCAATCGAAGTCTCCCTCGCCATCCAAATCGCGAACTAAATCACCCGAACCGACCGGATCGACGGGACCTAAAATGATTATAATTATTGGCTCTAGAAAATTCCGTCGGTCCAGGTCCTTACCGCACCTGTCCCGACAATCAACATCATCAAAAATCACAACATCCCCATCTCCATTGTCGACTCCATCGATACCATCGCGACCAATAATACCGCTACATCAACAGAAATCGTTAAAGAAATCCGTATCCGATCAACAATTAATAAATTTATTTGATAAAATGAAAATATAAATTTCGAGATATAATCCAATATATGATTTGTATTGGAATCATATCAAGAGTGAAATATTGTAAATATAAAATTATTTTTCTGCTTATTATATTTTATAATACTATACTTTGTTCTATTGACACTATGAGAAAAAAAAGCACTGAAAAAATAGTTTTTGACCAGTGTATAAAATGCATTTAGAACAAATTTATATGTGTATTATATAGATTTAATTAAAAATATCTTTAAATTAATTTGTATTATAATTAATAACTTATCCAGTCCTCACTGGGCTTAGTATATTAAACACTAATACATGATAATATATAAATATAGAATCTATCAACTATCAAAATAGTTGTCTTGCCTACATAGTAAATAAGCCAATGGGTAAATCAGTATATACAATTTATTATATAATGATACGGATGTTTAACGATAATTTCACTCATCACCGCACCTCCATAATCATATGAATTTTTTATATCACCATACTCATTGATTTCTCATGAAAGCGGTTATTATTGATCCATCATTCTCCACCATCAGAATCATTCATCATTAATCATTCACCATCAATCATTATCATCTTCATCTTCATCATCATCACCATCACCATAACCATCATTACCACCACAACCACCACCATCATCATCATCACCATCGTCATCAATCATCTACCATATCAATTTATTATTAATAAATAAATTTATTAGGGGTGGTCACTTGTAAAACGGCGCGCTTCAGCTCTTGCTTTATATTTAACAAAAACAAGTTTTGTACGAGTTAATATTATTATATAGGCGTTCGAAAATACAAAATGCGCCAGGTTGTTTTCGGTGCAGCACAAAATGTCGAAATACTCAATTAAGACTGTTTATCATTCCACGGTGGTTAAGTGAGTGGCTACGCGTGATACGGCACGCCTCTTAACGTTTGGTTCACACTGAAACAGGCTTTGGTTTTCGTGTTAGCTGTTAAGTTCGATTCCCGGTCCCATTATATTGTGTTCAGCAGTCGCCAGACCTATATGGCAGTTTGGGGCGATGCATGGTTCACCAATGTCGGGATATCTTGAGACATTCACATGAAAGAGCAGGTCGAAAGGCCTGCAGGGAACGCGGCAGAGGACAGGGAATACTTTGGTCGTGCGACTCTTTTACGTTTTTAATGCCCGTAATAACTCGGGATATAGTCTCGGAAGCTTCGCGTTCCCTCCAAACAACCAGCAGAATCAGAAAAAGTTGCTTTCGAGAAGCGATAACCCGGACTTTCAGAAAATTTACTCAAACAAAAGAAATTGATGCCATACCAAAAATATTTCCGCGTTATGGCTTGTCTTAAGTAGCTTTGTTTAAATCCCCGTGTCAATAAACTATGTAAATGATTCCCACTTGACTTGCCCAATGCTTTTATTCCTTCTGGTCCGAGGAATAACGAGCATTTAAAATGGAGCTCGACAGGTCGGCTCATTGCATCCTCTAATGACACGGGCTTTAAACAACTCGTCGCATACTGTCTAACACCTTCTTTTCGCGTGCAGCCGTGTCGGAACATTCCCTTTTTGAGCAACGCGATTCGTCAATTAGAATATGACGAGAACAACGAATCGGCGGTCGTTCGCTAGGTGAAGGACAATCTTTTATACTACTCTCCATCTATACCCCTATATCTAAATCTCTTCGTTAGGTTAAGATGTGTAAATTTGATCGAAAATCAACCGTTGTTCACAAAAGTAGATATCATAATAAGTGTTCTGGTTTCCCGAGCAGCGGGCACGGAACACTAAATGATATTAGTTGTAAGGTATATTATAGATAAATTGTAAGCCGCAACGCTTAGGCGGTCGGCGTGTAGTAATACAGTAAAATTAATGGATGGCATTAGTTCAAGATTTAATTTGATTACGGATTTTAATTTTCACATTTTTGGGGGACGGTTGACTCCAGGGTCCCACCCGACAACTGCTGACCATCACTGCCACTTAGACTCGGGTGTAAGAGTTAAGATTAAGGATGTTAGCGTAGGAAATGATGATTGGCGCATAGTTTTCATATTAAATAAGGTCATGTTTCGGAATTGTAAGACCATTCGAGCCTGTTTCAGTGATTTGTGACGAACATAGGTTAGGTTCATCACAGGCTCGGCTACGTCATCTCCATGCGCAAGTCGGCGGCTCTGCCCGAATCTCATTAATATAAGATCAACATTTCATTCATAAATTAAAAGACACAAATTAAATATAAACATGTACATAACGTTTTATTGTATCAAATTGCGTACTGCGTGGTTTTCGCTTGGTTTTGGAGATGACGCTCAGTGTTCGGCGACCGCTACTGGACACCGTTGCTCACGAGAAGGAATTCTTCAGGTATCCGTAGTTAGAGGAGTAAGGCTAGGAGTAAGATATTGGATTGTAGTCGATGGCAGTTCGAAGTCATTTCTTTAAACAGTGGTGGTTGGAACGGAGCGAGTTTTCTTTCTCTCACACAATGTAATAGTATAATCTTATTCGTGTTTGAACTCGTTTTGTGTTGTAAGTTAGTGCTGTACGACAAATTAACGGTAATTATTGTAGCTATGTGAACTGTATGTTTATATTGTAGTTGTAGTAAAAGATTATTTCTATATTTAGATTTATTTCATTTTTATTTGTCGATTAGCGTTTTACATGTGGTTTTTCAATTAATGTGTCAATATATTATTAAGTAATATTCAATTTAGATAGTAATGGTTCGCCATAAATGTACCGGTTTATAATAATTCGTAAAATAACTGAGCTTTCATTGGATACAATGTTCTTATAAGGATTTCAATGTAACATTCTGTCAACATTAAAGTATATATCTAATATTTAAAAACTGTAAGCGTGTCAGAGGGATATAATCGATTATATCTACCTGATAAGCTGCGCAGGACTATTTTTATTTTTTGCCTTTCCCTATGATTATAGTATAAGCAATATAAAATATAACAGATACGAATCGTTTTCATTAACGAACCGTTAACAACAAACAATCGGTACCAAATTTTCATCAGAAAACAAAACCGTTAATTTTTCAACTAGCAAGAAAGTAAACTTTAAGAATTCACATAGTTTGAAAGAAATTGGGTGAGGTTCAAAAATTGTATTAATTCTGAATGGTAAGTATATGGAACATGAACGATGAATATAAAACAGCCTAATCGGACCAAGTTATTTCTAAAGACCTATCCCATACCGATGAACAAAAGAATGGCTGTAAAGAAAGAAACGCTTTAGACTGCAGCCTAGGAGTAGTAGCATATTGTACTGTCTGTAAGACGTTGGCTAAGTGGGTCCATCTATAATATGATTTCCAACTTTTTGTTGTTTCGCATCATGGCTTAAATGTTCATATGTACATAGGTACCTATACGATTTTGATTAAATACTTCAGTTTTGACTATTTTCACCGTCTGGGTTATTTGAAAACACATTGTCAGAGAGCTAGGAACAGCCAGGTTCCATGTCGGGGTAGAATGGTATAATGGAGAGGCATCAGACAAGTTTTCAACTTGCATAAAACACCCTTCCAAAAATGGTCCTAGCTCTCGGTATATGTATATGGCTTAGGTATGAAGGTTGAAATTAGATGGCTGTTCGTGCTTTCGATTTATTTATGCGAATGTTATAATGAGGAAAACTGTTCGTTTGTTTGGTTGTATTGAATAGACTCAAAAACTACGATTTTAAAAATTCTTTCACCATTGGAAAACTACATTATTCACGAGTAATATACGCTATATACAATATAACAGTATGCTACGGGAGTGAAGCCGCGCAGATCAGATAGTATTGGTATATTATCAATTATCTCACTTTTACTACCTCCTGTGGATAGCACCACCTATCAAATGAAATACGTAATATTTGTATTATTGAATACTGAGCAGTTACATTTTAGTCTCCATGGCAGACTCAAGCGGTAAACGAAGCAGAGACATCTTGTGGGTATTTAATAAACGGAATATTTGCCCCTAGATGGCGCCAGCAACTACAAATGAAGTTTTTTAGGAAATTGCTTAATTTATAAACGATTTCTGAATTAGAATTGCATCTACGCTACGCTTTCACATTTTATATACATATCACCTTAAATAGCTTGGGATTAATTTAGTCTCTCAATATAAGTATTCAAAAACGGAGATAAGCTTTGTAAAATTAACTATCTACATAATTATTTTTCATTAAGAATGTTGTCACTAAAAATCTTAAAGAACTCCTTAAGATACAAATGATTGCTTTATATAGAACCACAGATAATGTAATACTATACACATAACTATATTTCTATCCGCCACCATGTCTACGGTGGCTGGAATGTAGTATGATTATAGTTAATAATGTCACAATATTTGATACAATGTTTGTTCATAACTTGGATTCATTTACCTATTAAATCATGTTATGATCAGTATAATATATATACATGAGGTGCATTAGATAAATCATTTTTTTCAGATATTTTAGCGTTATTGAGAAACCAACTTACTTACCTACATAGCATTATTAATGAAAGTAGGCAATTATATGAGCAGCGTGGTTTTGACTGTCTTATCAATATCCCTTGTCATAAACTAAAATAAGTTTAACTTAACTAGGTTAGTTGAAGTAGTCGTTTAATTGAACGGCTAAGGCGCTAAACCCTCCAGTGAACGTCCAACGCCATTCAAGAAGACGAGAAGTCGACTACATTATCTGAGTAATTAAACAATAGTAATGCTAAGCAATACATAATTAACAGATTAACAATGTTTTTATACTAGTTATGCTCCGCGGTTTCATCCGCAAATATCTCGGGAAACAACTATCCTATTTCTATATGTTTATAAGTTTATACTATTTACTATATACTTTATACTATTTGATAATATTCATATTATAAATGTGATATGCTGGATGAAATTTTGTACCAATATAGTTATCCTTTCTCGGGTTTCGAAAGGACATAGGATTTACAAGGAAAATTCACTGTTTCTGTGGAATGAACAAAAATAAAATTCAATGCTTTAAAAACAATTTCGCGTTATATTTTAAAGAGTTGTGTAGATATTTCATAGGACATTTAAATTCCGGAATGATTTCCCGTAGGGTATACAATTTCCTAAAAAATAAACCAACTTTCTTACACCTACAGACACAACTAATTTACAAAAATTGTAGCGTCCAGACGGATGACATGAATTCTGTAAATATATATATTTTTTTTTACAAATAATTTAGAATGATATAATCATAAACACATTCGAATCTTTCCGTGCATCATAAGCCAGCGATCACTACAATTTTATACTTAATGTTAAAATAAAAGTTACGTTTTTAGAAAAACATGTGCATGCCGAGAATGTGAATACAATTTCGTATCCCTATGTGTACAACATCTCATCTAAATAAGTATATAGTCATTATTGGTTTGTCATAATTATGTTTGTTTATTCGTTTGTTCAAATTATTTTTCTGCAACACTACTAAACTATTTGATATATAGGTACATTATAGAGGGATATTGGAGTTATTTTCTATTTGAAAATAATAAATAAGAATCATTAGTTGTGGTACTATATTCACAAACGATAGGGAAAAAAATAGACTTCGTAAGCAAGGAACACATGTAACACCAAAAGTTTCGCAAGTGTAAGGAAGATAATGCAGGAATATTTGGCGATAAAAAAGACAAGAGAAAAGGACATGATCCTCCCCGATCACCGAATGAAATAGCACTTACTCGGCGACCGTGGTTCGTGATTCGTGCCAAAGTAGTCTGTATAGGTCTCTAGAACTAATTTGGTTTTTATATTCATAATTTATGTTCCATATACCAATCAAATTAATACAATATTTGAACCTCATCCAAACTTCTTTCAACCGTTGTGAATTTTTTAAGTGGTCTTTCTTGCTAATACAACAGTATTGATTTCTGAGACGGTAAATCAATTTTGCAAAAATCTAATCATGTCATTTTCGTCAAAATCAGCCTCGTTGCTTATTTTTTTAATTTTTGGTATTTCACTTAATTTTAACTTATTTTTTTTCACTCCGTATTTACCTTAATTGAATGTAAAATGCGAAAATGAGAGCTTTAATGAAAACTTTATGTTTATAATATCACAAATGATTTTAGTAATCTAAATGAGCGAAGCGGGCAAAAACTAGTTATTTATAAAGAAAAGACTGCATGCAACATGTTAAGGTAAAGAGAACTGCTTTACTAAAGTAAAATAATGAGTTTTTTTTTAATTTTCTATTACGTACAGCGCATAAAAGTTTCATAAAAATTCTCATTTACCTGTCCGCCGAGACTTTAAATGTAAAAAAAAGGTCTTTAAAATGTGCTAAATTGCTTTTACAAAAATTACGGATAAATTAATCTAGAATTTTATAAAATCGTTTCTACTCTTAATCACTATCGTACCTCGCAGTTGCATGATGGAAATTAGCTTTAAGTCATGCGGTGTCGTCTGAATAATTGCTTCTTAGGTATATCTCACAAAAGTCACATTGATATGATCCAGGCCGCACTATACGAGTATAACTCCTCGGTTTTGGGCGGACGTCTGCGACTATTCAACTATTACTACTAAATTACTAATCTATACTAATATTATAAACAGGGAGGATTTGATTTTTGTCTGAATTGAATAGGCTCAGAAACTACTGTACCGATTTGGGTGACATTTTGTACAGAGATTGTTAGAAACCCTAGAGAGGACATAGGGTAGCTTTTATCTCGGAATTCGTACGGGAGTTCTTCTATTACGCATATGGTACATATGCGGGTAAAACTGGGGAGCTCAGCTAGTAGGTCACATAGGCTGTTGAGTTACGCTTATGTTTTTTAATATTGTGAAGTATTTCTAAATTCCTATTCAGTAATTTTTGGTGTAATTTACAAATTATTTTGAAATTAATAATCTACAAATAATCAAATATTATATCTTAAAAACTGCAAATGAGAAGTAAAATTCTGTGCGGCGTGAAATCGTTAACATTCGACATTCGATAACAAATGTTTTATGCAGTAGATGATATTTCGCCCGCGCTCCTAGAAGATACTTTGCATGTATAATTCATTTTATAATATAAAATAGGAATTTTATTGTAGCAATTTAGGTTAGAAAAAGATTACTTATAGGCTTGCAGGCTAGATTGTAATTATATTAAGGCGCTATGTTATTTTTCTAGTTCTAATCTCGAGTAATTTAGCAATTATCAAGCGATAAAACGAGACAAAATTAAAATAATACCTTCTGTATTCCAATAGGTGCTCACAGCTTCAATTTGATTTTACCTATACATAAATTGATTTTCAATTAAGATGTGCATAAATAAATGATTTATTTAATTAATATAGGATAATTAAATTTAAGAGACCGTTTACACTTCTGGCGTATTTTAGAGCATGAAATACTTTAAGCCACTGAGTTTGATCACGTAAGATGGTACTAACTCAAGAGTCCGGATTACGTAAAATCTTTACTAAGCTACAATTTCTAAATTTACTTAGCGTGGCTTTATTTTAAAAAATAAAAAAAGTGTTTTTTGAACGTATGAGAGAAAGATATATATTTATTCATACATTTGTATTCTTTTTGGGAAATAAAAAGTCTTTAACCTTACCCTTAAATTTTTCTATGTCATTTATAATATAATATAAATTTTCGATATATAGATCATATTGATTTTAGACTAAACCTTCATCTCAGATTATTATTGTCTTTATTCAGTTCCTACAGTATAAAGGCATACGCACTATAAAGTTTAGATAAGAAATAAAAATACAACGTGAATATGATTCATTATCGAAATATAAGTAAAACAGTTTCTTCATCTGATAAGGTGTTGAAAAGAAGATTATAAACAGGGCAATAGCTTGAGAAAGTGTAGGTGTATATTAAGTGAGGACTTACAGAATCGTCAAAGGTTTTATAAATTTTAGTATTTTTGGTATAAGTTATTCTTACGTTTAAAAGTTTAATTTATTATTTATAACTTATTTTAATTCTGTATATATGTCGCAGTAAGATAGATAAAGCCGTAACATAGTTATATCCCTAGGGATATGATTATATGCCGGAACATAGTTATACGAAAGCGATTCATTACTATCTTACTAGGAATATAGTTATAAAACGGTCCAAGTTTAGTGATATACTTATATTACTAGATTAAGTTTAGTGAAATAGCTTTCGGAGTGTGCAGCGTTCCTGTAAAAATCGAATATACAGTGTTCTGCTAAGAGATGTGCCTGTAAGAAGCATTCAGTGCTACGAAATTATAGATGTCATGATCCTGCTTCTTGTTTGAACAAAAATTTGAAATTACTAACAAAGAAACAAAGATTTCAACTTAATAAATATAAGAAATAAAGTTATCTCAAAACTGTTGATTAGTTTTAAAAGATTTTTAATATTTCATTAGGTTTAATTGCATTGTTAATGTTTGAATTCCAAAACATGGTAATTTTAATTATAATTGAAATTACTTTAATACGTGTAATTACGTATTAATGTCACAAAGTATTGTAACTAACTGCAGAATACATAAAGTAGATTTTTGAATGAAGATAAAACAAATTTATTATACCAATTTTTATTTCTATGGTAGATTTCTATTTCACTAAACGAAATCTAGTAATATAAGTATATCACTAAACTTGGACCGTTTTATAACTATACTCCTAGTAAGATAGTAATGAATCGCTTTCGTATAACTATGTTCCGGCATATAATTATATCGCTAGGGATATAACTATGTTACGGCTTTATCTATCTTACTGCGACATATAGACTACTTCAACAACGAATGGCGCATTTCCGACAAAAAGACTTAATCAAACTTAGTTTTTTTCGTCATCTACCAAAACATTGTTGCTGCGTTATTACACAGTCATAATTTTTTGTAAGAGTTGAGTTCAATGGTTTAGATATTAACGATATAGATAGAAACTTGTAAAAAAATGATATGCTGTACGTCCACACAACCCTAACCGCTTACTCAATTCCTATTCAAAATGGCGAGATTATCGACATCTGCCACTACTACACCCGCTCTATTAGCCGTAACTTCCGTCCAATATTTCAATTCGCACGTATCACGTAAAATATGCTTCAATCTTCGGTGAAGCCGAGAGTTTAGCACTTATTCAAAAAGTTTGCCTTTCAGACCAGACAGGTCGAATATAGTCCATTACGGTATAGCACCTTAGATTAATTTACTGAGCTTTTAGTCGCATCGAATTTCAAAATCAAAGTTAACGGAACGTGGAGAAGTAAAGTTATTATCCTGAGAGCAGGTGGATAGTTTTCCTTGGATTTGATAATTAGCACGTAGCTAACACGCGAACTTACAGCGTTGATGGAGAGTCATACGAAATTCGACCCAAGATAAATACGATTTTATACGAAACGCAATTGAAAGCCGTGGGATTTAGGGATACTATTTATGAAAGATTTTCTTTAATAAATATATATGCCTAGTTAGTATTATATATAGCTAGTAATATGAATGGCAACTGTTAATATGTATGTCGGTTCACCTGTTGTATTTTCATGAAAATTGATATAAGCTATCTCATAGGTGCATGCATGCATGACGAAGCTATGGACACGAGATACTTGATAATATGTAACTCAGTCTCCATTTTTAGTCTCATTACCTGGTAAGTTATTAATAATACGAAGTAATTCAAAAATACATTGTTGTTTTTAAATGTTCCACAACGTACCTAAGTCGAAGATTTTGAAAGGAATTATAAAAAGATTATCTTAACAGATATAGAGCTTATCATTATCTTAAAAAATATACATCTACCAAAAAGCAAACCTTGTCATTCATATTTATTTCAAATGTTTCGAGTTTGTGGCAGGATAACATACGTGGCAACATCAGAAACACTGAAAGTGTATTCTAGCAAAGCGTTTGATAACCTTCGATCTCATCTACAGTTGACCTTCATCTTTGTTTGGTATGATGTTAAGATTGAAGGGCAATTAAAGAAATTTTTTAAAAGTTATCTTATGATGAAGAACTGAGACTGAAGAAGGCAAGGCCAAGCTGATTGAAATTTGGTAAATCCTTGCTTATAAGACAATAAAGGACGTCATACAAAAACTAAAAATAAACAGCTCATCTCTGTAGCGAAAATATTTGTAAATTTTTAAACATATTCTAGTAGTACACACGTAATGGGTAGTCCAAGTATTTCATTTATTTAGTTCCAGTGCAAAGCTATAAAGCTTTAGAGTGGGATGGTGTCACTTCGAGCGATTCTAATGCCCTGGAGACTTAATGTCGCCACGACAATTTTAGAGGTATCGCAGTTTGTCCTAGTTTCGGTTAACAAGTTACAAAACTGAAAAATTTAGGACATATATAATGCATGTTTATTTTTATGTGAGCACCGCATTGTAATAACATTATATTTTTTTGATTCATTTACATTATTGTTTATTTTTTTTTAATTTTTTATTTATCCGCGAGCTAGGATCACTATTTTGGAAGGGGTTGAAGCAAGCTGAAAACTTGTATGATGGTTCCTATTATACCTCGACACGGAACTGCAGACGTGGCTGGTGAGAAGCGGGGCTTTTTTTAGACCTGGCAGGTAGAAAGTCCCACCCAAAAGACCTTCCTTTTTGAGAATACTTTTAGCATGCTCTTAAGATTTTCTTTATTGGAAAAATCTCTATTTCAGATTTATTCGGCCCCACGTACTATTATGATGATATATCTATCCCGTTTTAAGCATTCAAAGAAGATGTTTTCTTTCTCATCCTTAGTCGTTGACAAAAGAAAGGGGAATGGAATGACCGCTCGCTCGCATAGGACAATTACGGACTGAAGTGTAAGAGAATACGTTGATCTATATGCAGAATACAGGTTCTAATTAAGAGTAGAAGTATTGTTACCTTCTATGTTTTATATGTATTATCCAATAGTAGATAGACATAATTTTACAATGACGACAAACATTACATGACCCTAAAAGCATGGAAACATTACATCTACATAACCAGGATCTATAGGTTCTGAAAGGTAATTTCCTAAATTAAAATTTAAATAAATCCCTTTAATTGCCCATTTGTCACACAAACTGAAATTAATAGGTCTTACAAATGAACCAAAAAATTCGATGATATATAACACCCAATTTATTTAATTTAAATTTAAATATACTAACAAGTTTGAACTTTGAAATACCCTATACAAAATAACAAAAAAGAACCCGTAATAGGAATATCGGATAATGAAAATCAAAGCCAGAATTGTATTCAGATAAAAATAACTTCGATACGCATTAATTATCTTAATTGAGATTTATTCGTCAATATTTTTAAAAATATAATCTTGCGACAAAGGCAAAATGAAAGGAAAGGCGAGATTACGAATTTGCATGGGCATATTCGTTTGGTTGATTAAATGCATCTCGTTTTTATTCCACTCCTTTGATGTTGTGACTAATTTTTGGACAAAAGTTTGTGTTACTTGATATTTTACAATAGTGTTTTAAATTCTCAAAGATTACGTCAGGTGTAAAATTTTATTGCCTACTATACGGCTGTCTTTGTTTCTCTTATCATCTATATATACAATTAATTAAAATGAGTATTTGCTATGCCATATGTTTGTTTTATGGACGTCGTAATAATCACTTAAAACCACGGGGATATTTTTAAAATGTTATATGCTTATAGATGAATATTGGGTGAAACTTATAGGCTACATTTTATTTGAAAAATATTATCAAGTTAAGCCATCAATAAAAATTATTTTTATGGGTGGCTCTGCATACATGTTAAATCGGAGGGCTAAAAAAATAAATTCGCGAATATATACCTAAATGAGGTGGTGAGGTTGAATAGGTCTTTAAAAATAAAAGAGAGGTTTCTGAATAGGTTTTTTGCTAAAACAAATATTTTATGAGATGTACACTTCTAAAGTCGTAATATGATACCGCACGAGATTTTGGTTGGTAGCGGACATGCCCTTTTATACTCTTAACGGATAGACTGAATAAATTATGATTTTTTTATATTTATGATCATTTTAATTATTACTATTTGTTTTTAATTATCTTTATATGTAAGTAAATTTCGAAATTTATCACTGTTCCGCATTTTATTTTTATTGCATTTTATTTATATAACAAAAGTTAAAAAATAAATTAATTGTGAGACCGCCGATTTACTATAGAAATAAGTTTGACCAAAATCTACACAATACATCAAATGTAGTCCACGCGAGCGAAGACGCAAGATGGAAAGCTAGTTGTTAATATATTCATATAACCAATCAATTTAAAATTATTTAAAACATACCGTGGTTTTGCAGAAGTTCAGTACACACATTTAATAACAGTGATTTGAAAACTAGTATTTTTTTTAAATTGCAAATAAATAAAATCATCTTTCAAATATCTTTGCAGCACATTTATAGTACCCATATAAAATGAATGTTGTTGAAAATACTTAACAATCTATGTTCCATATATTATAGTAAGATAATCGTTAGGCGGGGCCCCTCAGTAATAATGAGCGCAAATAATTATGTCATTGTTTAAAATTGTGCATGCACAAGTATGTCGTCAGTAGCTAAAATAGCTTGACTCGGTGTCAATAAGGCAGCCGGTGAATTATTTGATATTAAACTATGTTTCGCCGTTTACAACACGCTTTTCACGGTTTGTAAAATGTTATATTTTTTAGTCTTCAGTGAGTAATCCAATAATTTTTGAATTACTTTGAAGTAAAAGTTTTCAAAGTGCGTTGTTTTCAAAACGTGTTTTTTAACTTTATGTTTCGGTAACATTGTACAGACTAGCATAGTGTCGATTGACGGAGAGCGCTACAACACAACATCCTAAAAAGCGCGCAATATTCAGGTTTAAAGTTTTTGATTGCAGCATTTGCTTTAGCGACTTTTCTAAGTTCAAACCGTATAGATGCAATAGTCAATTTATTTATATGAAAAATTAATTAAAACGTTTTGTAAATATCAAAATAAGTCAGCTGTTTATTAAGATAATCTTAGATTCAATTTCCAAAACTTAGAGTATTTATAGATCGGGAACCTTAAATTATCTTAGCGTAACCTAATTTTAAGTGAGACATCAAATTAAGACTAGAGTCCCTCTCATAACTCCTTCAGTGATCTCGTAGATGACCCCTGTTATAAATTAAATGGTTTTCTTAACGTTTATTCAGAAGAAAACAAGCTCCAAATACTTTAAAAGTTCTAACATATTATGGTCCTGAAAAAAATAGATTTTTATACGTTTTTTATTTTGTTACTTCTTAAATTTTTTCGTGTTCTTCATCAATTTGTTCATTTTTTGCATTCGACTAGCTGCATGCGACTTCGCTCCCATAGCATAATGTTATATATACCTATATAGCTTATAAAAACATAGCCTTTGTTACTCGTGGATAATGTAGCTTTCGAATAGTAAAAGAATTTTTTAAAAAATGTTTTTGGGCCTATTCATTACAAACAAACAAAACAACTTTTCCTCTTTAGATATTAGTGTAGATGACCAGATACCGTAATATGTTTGAATTTCGACTTCACAAGTCTTGTTAGTTTGTCAAAAATTCACTTTTTTCGAAATAGTTTTTATTTGCGAAACTTAACCCACAATAGGTATTTACACTATTTTTCGGTATTTTTTTTATCAAAATGTGAAAAAAAGTAAGTTACTAAAGCATGTTAAAAATATCATTAGCGTATACCTACTTCCCAGCATCCTGCGATTTGTGATAAGACAAGCGTTAAATTAAAAGTTGAAGTTTAAATACTACTTAATTAGAAACGTTATTCCAAGTAGGAGCGTAGGTGACACACGGGGTATAATTACAGACTTGTTAGCACTTAGTCCTTTAGATAGGGTTACCAGACGTATCATTGAAAATTCACTTATGGTTTCATTTTTTATGTCAAAGCTGGTAAGCGGAGCATGCGGTTCACCCGATGTTTAGTGACTGACCGCAGCCTATGAACATCTAAAACATAAAAGTGTCTCACATGTCCTACAAAAGAACTTGTATAATTTCAGAATAGTTAAACTCTTATTATATCAATTTTTTTTTTAAATATGTCTTGCGTATTCGGCTTAAATCGCGTGCATCAAATGATACCCCTTATATTGTGATAGTTAATAAACCGCAAAAAATCTTGAAAAACTCTTACAATTGCCTTTCTTGAGCACCGTCAAGCGACGTTTTATTAAGAGCTTAATAGTTTGTGTGGGACAAATCTTGCAACTGGATCTTAACCTAGTTATTCCCATTGGATTGTGTTGGAATTTCGCATTTAATTTGCGTGATAATCTGCGATGAGCTGAAAGCAAGCTTTAAGCATATTCTATTTTGTATAATTATCCTCTTTAAAGAATTTCTAGTTAATTAAGAACAGTAGTATTTTGAATTAATGACGTTTTATTATACTTAGTCCAATCTAAGATGTTGGTAATCCTTTTTGCAACAGTTAGGTATTTGTTAATTCATAGATAAAATATGCAGAAATACGTAGGCAGTAACTACATGTCAAATACATATAATTGTATATAATTAAAGTTTCTAGATAATACTAATGTTACAATACAAGAAACAATAAAGGAAATACAAGTGTTCATTAATTCAACCAACTATAAAAAAAAACATTTTGTAAATGTAATAATTTCTAAACATACCTGCATTTCGACCTGGTAACCCTATCGGCAACCGTCAAAGTTTAGCACTGCAGTTGAGCCCACAACGAGACTAATCTGACCCAATTCAATTCAAGCCATTACAGACTTAACGTGTTATATCGACCACATACACATTATATCTTTAAGGATTTGTTGGTGAGCTTTTATATACGTTTCTAGGACGTCCGACACGACCGGAGAGAGATCGGACCAAGGATCGACGGCTCAATGTTCTCTCTGAGGCACGCGGATGTACAAGCCTTCCTGAGAAGTACTCCTGAGTTCTGGAAAAACCTTTAGGATTTTTCTAGAAAAGCTCAGGAGTACTTCAATATTAATTCATAATCTTCAATCACTGTTCAGTATCGATTCAATTTTCCAAATAACATTATTATACCTATAAAATATAATTACCATAATATTTAAAACTGCAATCAAAACATTTTTTTAAAAATTGGAATGCATTTGGCCTTAATTCTTAAAAGATAAAACATATCATAATATTATATATTTAACACGTAGCCTGCAGTATCATCTTCATAGAATGCATAGTAATAATGTACAGAATAACGTGCTGTAAACGTTAAATAAGAAATAAATACATTGCCTTCTAACCATTTATTATTCAATATTGGATCACAAGTCTTTAATTAACGTTTTACTTGGAGCACAATTCACTGCTGTTTCTATTCAAATTTGCAAAATTGTAACCTAAAGCAAAGCAATCAAAATCCCATAACCGCGTTGTAAAACAACTATGAGCTTTTCAACGCTAAATCACTAGTATCCAAATGCAGCGAATGCCTCGGGCGACTTAAAATGGCCGTACGCCACTGAAAATGCAATATTAGTCCAAACCACGGTTCCATATTCGTAATACTATTGCGTAAAATAAAATTAAACTACAGAGTGAGCAATAGTTATATTTCATATTTCATATAGTACACATTAATGTTATCTACCTCAACTTTTCTTCTTCACGTAAAGTTGTTCATAATAAAATAACGAGTGCCCACGTCACAAGGATAAGAGACACAAAAAACCCTAATGACGTCTAAAAATATTAGTTTAGGCCCAGATTCAAATTTGTAATGGGAACGTACAGGAAGGTTATTATATTTAAAAAAAGATATTAGTCGAGTATGCCCAATGTTTTTCACATTGTTATTAATTAATTCACCGAATTTTTATTACACATTTATTAAAAAACGTAATATATGTTTTAGGGTTAAATATAAAAAAGGAAGATATAACATTATTCTGATCAACGCATTGTTACCTTTTGTTCCTCGTTTCTCCTAGTGGTACATGAGGGGTATATATTTTTGAATCCGTTCCGCTATTCGAATTTTTTTCAAAATAACGTGTCCCAAAACATAGTGCTTTTGATGCGCTAATTCTTTATGCTTGGAAGTTTTATATTTGGAATACAGTACGATAGTATATTATTAATATGAAAAGATTATAAAGATACTTATATAGAATAAGGCCGAGGTTATGAGACTCCTACCCTGGGAATTAGCAGGAAAATTGCTAAGTATGTTAATTCTCAGAATTTTTAATTGTATAGGAGAGAATATGAATACCTAAATAATCTTTGAGTTCGCTTCACTTGAATTCTCGCTATTTATAAAATCCTTCAGACGATAAAGTAATGATATTCAAAACGTAAAGTATCAGATTGGCGCAGTGAATACATTATACAGCAATGGTCTTTTGCGCCGGAGGGTGTGGGTTCGATCCCCACGAGTAGAAAATTTCTAGTTCAATCTATTCTATGCATTGTATTGTACAATAAGTCATTTTTTATTTAAAAGAGTTTACTGACTTCTGTCTACTAACTGTGCTGTATACTACTACTAGTTATCATTAGGTATACTAAATGCACAGAACATTTTCAAAACATTTTCGACTATTAATGAAAACAGTAATGAAGAGTGTGCTTGGCATATATTTTGATGTAATTATTTAACAACAACACCATTCTTTAAATAATTACATAATTTAATTACTAAAATTTTGTATACAAAATCCTTAATTCGTTATTTTCAACGTTAAACAGGCATTTCTGTTTATAATAACCTGAAATTTTGGTATAAACGAGTGGATAGGTATTGTTACGTTTTACATTAAATTTAAAATTCATTTGCATTGCATTTTAATTACTGTTCAACAGACAATACACAGCGTAAAGGTTTTAAATTTTACAAACTGACTTTATTCCGATCATCACTCCAGCATCTTTACGATAATATGTTATAAAATACATTATATATTACCAATCCATTGTATGTGATATTAAGTTTTGGCTTTTTCAAAGTAAGCAATTTCTTCATTTCAAGCTTTTGACTTCAAGAAGCATGCTAATTAAATGAATAGCGTACAAATGCAGTGGTTTGTATGTCACAAACACTTAGTTTTAAATTTTCGGAATAAATACTGTTATATACTGTTATTGATTTTTATTGATCTTAATTCTTAATTGTGAGTCGGTCACATCTGGTGTTAAGTATATTTGGCATTTTCTTTTTAGTTGCAATAATATCGACAAATTATTGTTTAAATATAATAAATCTGTACAATATTTTTCAAGAGAAATATAAAGTAATACTTTATTTTCTAAAATTACAAAAGCATTTTTTTACATTCTATGTACTGAAACGTAGTATAGAAGCTACGTCATTTTATGAATCCATGAACTACTTCTGAAATCCAAATTCTGTCGACTTCATTTAGAAATTTTACCAATCATATGATTAATGATAGAACTTAACAACTTGAAATTTTGTAACAGAATAAGATGATGTTGATAAGATTTTGAAAACTTTACAAGTAGTATAGTCATTGTGAGACAGATTTAAAAGTACCAATAAGGACGTAATACTCTAAAATTCTTCATTAAAGCATCTTAATATAAATCTTAAATTATAGCCACAAGCCTACAAGGATACACAAATACCTAAGAACAGATAAGGTACCACACCCGGCGCGTGTGGTCAAGGCTACACCACAATATTACAGATTATTATTCATAACACCACCACGCAGTCTGGGTGACATATTTGGTTGCGATATATCGATTGTACGATTATAGTATCATATTTCATAAAAGTTATATTATAAGTATACTATAGTATATAGTTATTGATATAACTTGTAATATAAAGAACGTTATCAATATAACTTATAACCTGTTGGGTTTTGTGTAATCACAAAACATAAAAAGTTGTAGCGTCCTGAATTTGTAACAACTACAAGCTGAACAGACTGTCTGAGAAAGCTATAACAAGGTATAACTTTGAAAACAACTGCCATTAGAATGATGTTGACATTTCAAATAATTACCTTTTGTTTTCAATTCCTGCTGATGTTGATAAGTAAAAATCTAATAAAATTATCGTATCAAATTTAATAAAAGCATTTAATTTTAACTTTAAAAAACAAAGATTAATCGTATTATTACATCAGTCGTAATAATATTTTACGACAAACCTGTACAAGCAAAGCCATCATAAGTCTTACCGCTTAATCTCTTTGCCTGAGATTTTTACAATATACGAAAGTTATTCTATATCCTCCAATGTTTTCATTTTCTACTAATCTTACATCTCAGGAACAACTACTCCGATTTTAAAAAATCTTTTTGTGTTATAAAGCCCATTAGTCGAGAAAATCTATAGGTTAGCTAACATTATGCTACGGGAGCGAAGCCTCGGGGTACAGCTAGTACACACCGTACCAAATTTATTAACACGGATTTAAATGCTTGCTAACTAAATTTGTGTATATTGTGATCTGCATATACATGAGCCAGCGTGTGTCGAATTGGTAAGGGAAAACCACAATAATATCGAATATATTCACAGGCTAGCAAGAGTGTAATGTAATGTTACCTTTGAATTGAAACTTAGCTTTTAATGGATTCTATATTGTTTGAGGTGTATTGATTACTATGCTTACTGTGAACATATATATAATAATATGTAGGTAGGTATTATTTTATTAACTAATATTTTATTACTAGCTTAATTTTTAAAACTAGGAGCCGAGCATCAGCTTCAGTACTTCAGTTGGATTTGCGCCGGTGATCTTTAGATGAAAAATTCTACATCATCTTAGAGTCAGTTACACTAGTTCATGATTAGCTGTTTCACTAAACTATAGTTTTGGAAACAAACTGCGACCGCGGGATCACACATCGATGAGCTTTTTGACAACAAACAAATGTGTTTATATAAACGGAATACGTGCTAATTAAGTAATGGATGTTCTAAGTCATGTGCACGTTGATTTCCGTTTCCTTGTCTTCCGATACTTAGCGCTACAATTATATTGTTAATAAATGACAATGACAAATTTTTATTTGGCATCACAAAGAAAAAATACAAAATAAATACACTTTAGTGAGTGGCGTGTAAATAAAAGAATTAATTGCTATGAAAGGGATTTTTACTGATACAATTTAATGCGTCCTAGTAAAATCATAACATGGATCGGTGCACTTGTGCATTTAAAAAAACAACTATGCCTAAGTCGATACGATATTACTGTCATCCATTTGCCATTATATTATGTATGCCTTTTGCCGTTCAGCTAAATACCACAAGAATGTGCAATTTAATAATATCTTATAAAATTCTTCGCGACGTAAAATGTATTTTATTTTAGTAAGGAAAATATTGCTTAAAGTCTGTAAAATGACGTATAGGCTACTTACATCTGATTCCATGAAATAAGATTTTATCCGACGGAAAATTGCGAGTTATTGGACGATGAATTGTATTTCCATTTTATCAACTACTAATCCATGCATAAGTTTTCCATATAGAAATAAAATATTTGTAGCAGCAATATCGGCTTACTATATTGAATTAATCATCGCGGTCAAGTTATAGTTTATATGTACTGATATTTTATAGAGGCAACATTTGTGTTTTTGTATCTAACATGTTTTCACAACTACATAACCGATTTCAAAAATTATTTGAACAATGAAGCTGCATCTTCACTGTTTCTTATATAATATATTATATGTTTTATAACATTATGCTACGAGAGCAAAGCTGCGCAGAACAGCTAGTTATTATTAACCGACTTACAAAAAAAGGAGGAGGAAGGAGGAGTTCATGTGTGGTCCCATAGAAATTTGGTTCAAGTCTGATCATCCATGTGGAAGATATTCCAGGGAACTCCTCGAAACGGAACAAGCTCTGCGGTTAAGGTTTAATGATATATCAACTAAATTGTGACTAGTTGATGTGATTACCCTTCACAGGACACTAAAAAGGATAAAATAAAAATTTTTGCCAAAAAATAGAACCGACTTCCTCGCTCTAAAAAGTAGAAAATAACTTTTATTTCATTTTTGTTGAAATCTATACAAAGTCGGTGCCTTATCTATTTTCAATTTAACAAGATTTTGCACCGACTTTGTATAGATTTCAACAAAAATGAAATAAAAGTTATTTTCTACTTTTTAGAGCGAGGAAGTCGGTTCTATTTTTTGGCAAAAATTTTTATTTTAAGTATCACAGTCGTGCTGAGTTTTGAGAAGTGCCTAAACATAGTTCTATCGCTTCATTAAACTTCAGCGAAGTGACAGTGATACTAAAGAGGCTTCCAAAGATAAGTAGTCGTTTAGTCTTCCGACGATAGTTTGACTAGCTAAGTGACAACTGACATGAATATTGAATGGAAGAATATTGCAGTTTATGGAATACATATAGTCGTTGAACGAAACTGTCATTTAGACACCGTCCCAAATCTCCTTCCACATAATTATGTCTATATTATTCGTTCGTGTTGTGGGACACGTCTTTCAAGGCTGACGATTTGTTTGTGTAAAATTTAAAAGTGTATCGTCGATATGTTTAGTAATAATATATTGCATTTGAAATGTTTCCTTATACAGAATAAATGTAATTTCTTGTCTAAGAATCATGAACACCCATTCTCTCTTTCAAAAGCCATGATTTTTACTTCACCCTCTGAGATTTTGATACAACTGTATTATATTTTCCAAAGGGTCTAAAAATTTATGAATGATCTTTATCTACACAACTGGCCAATAGACCTAGGCAGTTGATAGCAAATCACAGCGAGTTATGACAACCTGGATTGTGACGTAATGCGCCCAGATACTGAACACATTTACGTTTTTATAGGACTGACAGTTAATGAGAGACATTTGCATACAAAGATGGCATACAAAACTTCTTAAAACTCCTCATATTCCGAGGGCTAGGACTAATTTTTTGGGGAGGTGTTTGTGGCTAGCTGAAAACTTATATGATGCTTCTCCTACACTACACTACCCCTATACCGCAACATGGTACTGCATCCTAGTGGGAAGCGGGCTTTTTATAGAAAGTCTACTTTTCTAGAAAGTCCTACCAATAAGACCTATCTTTTCGAGAATACAATGCTTTAGTTATAAATAATACCCTATCAAATTTCCAAGTACCGTCAAAGACATTTTTACATACTTATTTATGTTTTTTGCAAAATAATTGAACGCGCCTGGCAAGCTCTCGGAATACCTACATCTAGCCAACTAAACCAACCTAATACCAAATCAATCAGGCTGTGCATATCAGTGACAGCCATTTTGTTCCATTAGATAGACTAATTAGAAGTGTAAGTACACGTGAATCGGTCAGTTTATATCATTATTGTGTCGTCGGATATGAAAGCTGCATGAAATGGATTTCAATTAGAACTAACAAGCAAGCACTTCGGGGAAGTAATTCCACGTTTACTGTGGCCCACGTAAACACTACTCAAAATTGTGATTGCCATTTTATTGTTCAATTGGAAATTGAGTTAGTACGCACTCAGATTTATTAACGAGTGAGGATAAATAACATGCCTGTTCACTGTACTAAGTACTGCAACGTTTTTCAGTGATTATTATTACTTCACGAGATTAAATGTGTTCAAATAAAATTATCATTCATTGGACAATCAGGCTCAATGAAACACTTTTATTAATTGCTGAAACAATAAAACACACGCGCAATTTGGTTTATTAAAAAGCAATAATATCTACTGCTCTTGATATTACGTACTCAATTCATTGTTGTGATTTAGCATTTAATTGGAAATTAGCTTTGTCAGAAATATGCTTTATATTTTTTAAGTATAAAATATTTTTTTCATATTTCAATAGCTGTGGATATACGCTAAATATTAGCGAATACTTATTAAAAATATTATTTTAATTAGTATTCGCTTTCTAGGTAATTGTACCTAATGCATTGTTCTCTTATTAAATAACATTGCTAATAGACAAAGGCTCTTTGGCGCGTAGTTTTTTCGAGTCGCTTCATACCGTGCATAACTTTCATGACCTGGCCTTCATGTGGCTTCATGAGACTACTCCCCGGCTCATAAAAAATTAAAAATAGGGAAATTTCTCTTTTCCTGAACAGTACACTGCTGTCCAATTATGATACAAAAATGTTATAGACATTTACGTAACATTCTTTTCTTGCAGGCGAATAATCTAACGCTGAAAAAATCGATGTCACTATAAGAAATAGTTGAAAAGACTTGTGAACTTCCCAAAAAATCATTCGTTCAGCAAACACATTCGGGCGTTCACATTAAATTTTCATATATGTATTCCCAATTATAAAACTTTTTAAAAGTATATAATATAATACGAAAGTATAAAATTAACACCCTTTTAAAATAGTTTAGAACCTCTAACAAAATTAATTTATAATGTCCTTTGATTAAATACAGTACGCGAAATATTATCGAATTAATAAATACTTAAGAATGAACGTTACATCACAGGATTGTTGGTTAGTAAGGAACCTGAGCGATTTGACTTGCTACAATTTCTTATGTCATTATAGACTATCACAATGTTAATAGAACTTCAGGTGATTTCACAGAAAATATAGTACAATTCTGTTACGATTAGAAAGTTAAATTATCCGCTAAATAAATTGCAAATAATAATCTCATATTTGTAGTACCTATCGTAAAATAATAAAATAAAATAGGGCCCAGCTGGGAACTAATTTTTGAATTGGAATCATATTATTCTTCCGAAAGCTATCAAATTTACGCGAATAATGAATTTTAATTAAAAATTAAATTTGGTTAGTATAATTCTTAATTTTCCTTTTAAACGAGTCAAAACACGACAGATTTTTATCTCCGTCGCTTTTTATAAAAGAAAGTACTTTATATCACTGGACTCTGAGGTTCTGACCGCGCTCGCGCGATTAATCAACTTTTTCACAACAAAATGTGGCCAAGTAACTCTGGGATTATGTAAATTGCTGTTTAAGAAGGAGTCAGATTGAATCAGTACTTTCCCCATCCTCTACATTCAAAACACTTATCCTCAGTTTTATTATTATTATATTTTAAAAAACCCGCCATGTAACATGTCGTTATGGATTTTGGATCTTTTAAGTTTGACGGAATTCTTGTCTATGTTTCAGCTATTTTGTCTCTAAAAACGGTAAGCCCGCCGTACCAGCAATTTTTTTAACGATTGATAGCAAGAAATATTGTTAATTACTTTTTAAAAGTTTTTTTTTGGCAGTGTGACTATTAAATTGTTAATTTTATTGTCAGGAGTTTTATAAGATCTATTTAAAATACATAATATTAAACAGAACTCACTTAGATTTTATCTTAGAATTTTTAACAAACTTACAAGTTATACTTTACAACAAAAATACAGCTTCAAATCGTAATGTATGTATAATCTTCGATCAACGACTAATTGAGAAGACTAATTCTTCTCTCTTATATTTAAACTATCGGGTCGTTACACAGTAGCGAACTAATATTAATAAACATTTGAAATTGACGATAACAATTAGTATTCCATCGCTATCGGTTGTTGTACTCTAAATATAGGATGTATATGTACTATTAGGAGATAAAATGCCGTCATTGTTGCGCCCAGTAGCCAATCTGAGCGACGCGGGGCCGCGACTCGCTCGCAGCATCATTCGCGCGCCAGCTTTCGGACGGGACGGTTCCCTCACTGGCCTCCACCATGAGGCCCCCGACTATCCTAAAGTACCTTCTCCTTTTTAACATCTGCCTACTATCCCTCGCCGAATGCCCGTCGCGATGTGTGTGCGATCGCAACTCGGTGCGATGCCTTCACCAAGATCTGCAGGCGGTCCCGAAAGCGCCGGCGGAAGCCCACACTTTGTAAGTAAACTTTTTGAAACTTTTATTGGCGCGTTTATTTTAGTGCGACGTGCGTGCAAAGCGAAATATACGACTTGGTTTGCCTGTATTGCCCTGCGAAAACTGGTTTGTATTTATGTTATGCTCTGGAGCGGCTGGTGGCATCGAGTCTGCAATTATTTTAAGTTCTAAAATTATGTACGGTAATCGAAGGATTTGCATTGCGTTACTGTTTCAATATGTGTGTTAGAAAATTAGCTCTAGCCGATATTTAAAATGTATTTCCGTCGGATTTCCTTATAATTTTCGAAAAGCACTAAATTTCGACGGCTAAAAAATGAAATGCATAAAATATTTAATAATATAATATAACATTTCTTATCTTAATTAACTTTAATTTTAAACAGTTTAAAATAGATTCCACTCGTGATTTCGTTTTACTTGACTGAGTAAAAAATAATCTATGTCACGGGTTACACTGATTAGCCGATTTTGAGTGTCAGAATAACAATAAAATATATTACAATCAACTAAACACCCAAAAGTTACATATTATAAATATACATTTGGTACATAAGTATTTCATAGTTTACGCTTATATCAAACTAGCTTTCCGCCCGCGGCTTCGCACGCGTGGGCTACTAATTTCTGTATTTTTAGAGGAGCACAACAAAAGTTTAAAAAAATTACGATCACAGGACCAGTGATATATATGCGCATGTCTATAATTTTTTTTAATAATTTTCTATTGAAATAGGTTTGACCAAAATCTCACAGAGAACCTCTTCAAAATACAAATTGAAGCCTACGCGAGCGAAGCCGCGGGCAGAGACTTAGTTATTTTTTGAAGGTTTTTGAGGATTCATTTAGTGTTTTAACGTCTTAATCTATACGTTAAGAGTCTAAAAAGGCATGTCTGCAACTCAACCAAAATCTAACATTGTCACGTGGTATGACATTTTCACGACTTTAGAAGCATATATCTCAAAAAATATTTATTTTAGCAAAAAACGCATTTAGAAACCTCGATATCCTTTTGAAAGACCTTTCTAATGAAACCTCACTCAATGATGTATTCGCGAATTTATTTTTTTACCCTCCGGTTACATGTATCGAGAGCCACCCCTAAAAATACTTTTTTCAAATAAATTGTAGCCTATAAGTTGCACCTAATAGTTGCACCTATCAGCATGTGAAATTTTATCAAAAACTGCCCAGTGGTTATTACGTGATTGACGCACATACAAACAGATAAACAGACAAACAGAAAAAAAAATTTTTAACCATGGTTTTGGTATCTATAGAACATATATATTGCATACCAATTACTCTTTTTGAAAAATATTCAATGTACAGAAATGGTTCGGTTACTGTTTTATTATATGTATAGATTATTTTTTATGAAATCTCAAATATTCTTTATGGAAGTTAAAGTATAAATCTACGCAACGTAAAATCTATAAAACATCATACGGTCAGAAAAACAGAATGAATTATGAATAAAACATTGTATCTACTATAAAGTAACACAAAAATGTAAAAACAGTTCTTAAAACTTTATACAAACGAATAGAGTCGACCTTTCTGGCCTTTTTTTCCAAAATACAGATTTCGATAACCTTAGGCAAATTATATAATAAAATAAAACTGATAATATTTAAGCCAGGCAAAGTTTCCATAAAAATAATATTAGAAGAGAGGAATTCATTTGCTTCTCATAACATATCGGAAAGTTAATTTTCATTGGAATATTAAAAATATGTATTTGACGGGTATTGAAAAATGACGTTATAAATTTTCTACCCTTTCTCTCAGCTGTCTTGATTTTCGACTTGTTTACTTTAGCCATTTTCTTTATCCCTTGTATCAGAAAATCGGAGAACAAACGTATATAATACTAAAACATTTTGATAACACGGTCAAGTAATAAATAATTACTATAGAATTAATTTTAAATACAATTTATACATTATTGAAGTGTTAATTTTGAGGACAAAAATATAAAAAATAGTACAAAATGTAACGTATTCGTTGCTGCCCAAAAATTAAAGATTTGTCAAATATATTTTGTATCAATCAAGTTGTTTTTTGAGAAATATATTTGCATCTATTTATTGCATTTTTTAAACCGTAAAAACATTATTAAAATGTTATTGCAACTACAAAAGGTACACACAATGACGTCACCAAGTCAGTGGTATTTCTTCAGATTTCCAATTTCTTATTTGTCTTTCGTTACCGCAAATTTGCTTATTAAAACCCGCAAATTGTCTCAACTGGCTTCCGAGCAAATTTCGTAATGAATAAACAATTATACTTAAGTAATCGTTGGGGAAACATACATTTATACAGACGTATAGCATGTGTTGATCTTAGCTCGACTATATTATATGCAGGTGAAACATTATGCACCGAAATAAAAACAACTTATAATTTGCGCTATTACATCTTTACTCTTTCTTATAGATAATATTATTCTCATATATACAACAAGAATGAATGAACTAAACGTGCAAATTATACGTGTCATTTGACATCCCATTCAATTGTAAATCCTCAGATTTCCAATCTCGTGTTTGTCTCTCGTTACCGTAAATTCGCTTATTCAATTCGCAAATTGTCTTAACTATCTTCCAACCACATGACATGTACGAATCCAGAATTCTATTTAATGAATTTATATAAAATAGGATTATAAATGCCGATCGTTAATTGATTTGGGTTTACTTTTGAGGTTCCGTGCCGCCAAAGGAAAAAGCGGATCCCATGCAGGATACCTTTGTAACCGGTCTATCAATACCGTTTTTTCACTACTATAACTAGTATATACATATCGAGCTGAAATTAATAACAAATATTTGAGTGGTCAAACAATGAAAAAATATGATTGTTTTTATTGTGGTAATTCATATATTTAAGCAAAAATATTTACCTACAAATGTAGAAAAATTATTTTCCTTCACTGTTGAATTCAATTTAAATTCATTCAGGTACCTTTAGTAGAGAATTCCTAACAATATCATTTCGACATATCGAACAGTTTTGAAGAAGGAAAACAATTTATTGTAACAATAAACCTTACCATTCCAGCGAGCAAAGAGCGTCTGAAAACCAGCGCTTCTCGAGACGATGGTCTCGGACGGCTAACGCGGATAGCGAGCTTTTTTGTCCCACCGAATTAGTTTATAATAGGATTTCTTCTTTTATTTTTTGTTAATGAATAATACATTTCTTTAAAATTAGATGACTCTGATTTAGACCTATTTACGTATTTTAAAAACAAAAAGAGAATAAATCTATCCTTTGAAATGTGTTTAGACCAAATTAAATTATGCATACATCACATTACACACACGGTCACATTGTGATCGCGAAAATTGTGACATTGAAAAAACAAAAAGTCAACCTAGATAGAGCACTAGCTGTCCCGCCGACATACCGACAGCTATATTATATAGTCTTTAATATATGCTCACTCTGTGAAGATACAGTTAATATTGGTGAAAGTTTTTTTGAAATTGATCCTGTAGTTTTTGTGTAAAAAAAATTGGAAAATTACGTACAAAAGCACAAATTGTTTCTTCTTTATAATATTAATAAAGAAAGACAATGGTTTGGCAGATAGTCCTCATTTCTAAAATAAACCAAATTAATGTTAATTAATCGCGTAATGAAATTAACAATGTTCCTAAGTTTCAATGCATTTAGCATTTCAAAATACATATTTTAAATGATTACATTTACATGTATGTTCAGTTTTAACGTACGTTAAGTCCATATCGTTGTTTGTGTAAATCTTAAATTTAAAAATAGACGCATAGAAAAATATTGTAAGGCTTTTTTATTGCAAAAAATGAATAGATGGAACACGATCGTACTTCAGCATTAAACAAGCGATACCTAATCGTTGAGTAGGAAGATTCTTTTCAATCTCATTCCTTAAGGTTATTTATAACTATCTATTACTAGTTTCTGGGTTTACTCATATTTTTTTCCGTTAAACACTTATATTTTGTGCTTAATGCTGACAGGAATTGACCAATTTTAATATAGCAATTTTTAAAATTAAACTTGGCTATTCAATATGGACTTCATGTGAACAATTAATTTGGTTCCATGTGCATAAAATTTAATAAAAAGGAACGTTTTATTGCTCTTCAAAAGCATACCTTGTTTCCGAAATTGGTAATAATTCGAGAAAATTTACACATATGAAAAATGATAATTATATTAAAATGAAAAATGAGTAAAATGCAAATTAATTAATGCATATTTGGGAGCATTCAATATGAACATTATTATTATGTTTATTAATGAATGATTTTTATTAACAGCGATATTAATTATAAAATATGTAAATTTTAGTAGAACAGACCTTTATTTAATTGAAACTCTATTGATGATAGAATGGTTAGATAGGTAAAGGTAAATTGATTGAGTGAAAGATCTGAATGTCTTGAACGATTTTTATTTTTTTTGGAAAAAAATCTAGATAGAACAATGCACTATTAGAAGCGCGCGACACAGTTTCCCACTCAGAATTTTAGAAGCCTGCAACCTTCATAGACAACTTTTTTGCTTATGCCCTGAACCTTTTTTTCAAATTTGGATCCGGGCTTTGTCGACCTAACGCGAAATTAAAAAGAGTAAATATTAGAACCGTTTTAGCTATACAGATAGAGTAAACTGTGGATGAACATCACGAATTTGATCACCATAATGTATTTAGGTTAGATCGTCTTCATATTGCTTCTAACAACAGTCTGCAGGCTATTTGTGTTACAGTTTGCAGTTTATATGGGAACAGTAAATAAACTGAGGCCGGTTAAGTAAAGCTAATCATTGCACTGAGACTTATGCAAACACCATAATAGGATTTCCGGGATGAAAAGTATCCTATGTCCTTTCTGGGATTTCAAACTATATTTGTATAAATGTTATCCAAATCGGTTCAGTGGTTTAGGCGTGAAGAAGAGACAGACATTCAGAGTTACTTTCGCATTTATAATATTATTAGTTAATTAGTCAAGATTAGACTATTTTTGAATACATATTCTTGCATGTGTCTGACATTCTAGATTTCATTACGTCATTTTTTTCATATTAAATTACTATAAATGACGTCAACTAAGCTTATTTTTTACATGAATATGAGGTAGTGAAAAAAGTTTCATTTGAAAGCATATTTATACGTATACAGGTATTTAGTACGATAAGTCCTGAGTGGCAAGCAATGAGCCGCATATTTACCTTATATTTGAATGATCCTTGATCTAGCAGCTGAATGTAAGAGATGTTAAAATACTATTATAATTCAAAATATTTTATTCAATAAATAAACTTTAATCATGTAAATTTCATTTCTTAGAAAACTATATTTCATATGAAAATTACAAAAAGAAGATAAAGGAGCGAAGGCGCAATTCTTCAAATATATATTTTTGCTTTGTACATCGCGCTTCTTTTAACATCGAATAAAATGTACATAAGAATGCCGCCATATCAATAGAAAGTAAATACCGTTAAAGAATTTAAGATGGTTAAGACATTGAAATGCGTGTTTGCGCCTATTATTAAACTATAAGTTTGAGTTTGTTTCATTTAAAAAAGAACAAGAATTCTACAAATAACGTTTAAATCCATAATATAAATGTAATAAATCCATAAAATAATAATTATTTAAATACACCTTGGTTTTATTCAATTGATATTTTATCAAGTATCATAATTTATTGACAATTGAAGCGCCCATCTTAAATATACCCAAATTATTCGTCTACGAAATTTTATCAAGAATCACAGACTCACAGACGTACGAAGATTGAAACATACAAATATAAGTTATGTTTAGGTCGGCTTATTGTGAAATTAGTGTCTGAGTAGATAACAGTAGTTACTTGAAATTACTTCTTTCTTTTTAATTATACGATTAAAATAATATTCTGTACAAAAATAACTTGTATATAGATGGCATAAGTGATCTTAAAGCAAATATAATGGGTATTGTAAGTTCTATACTAGGTGGAAACCGCTAGCTTTACTAACTCTAGTAAAGCGTTGTAATAAATGCGTGTAAATGAAAAATTTTCTTATTCCAATAATATTATAACAATGTCAAATATTCCGTATCATCTTAGCTGATCTTGTTAAGGAATTTAATTATATTATTCAACTGTTCAAAAATATAATTCTATGAAAATAGGTAATGTTTGTATTATTTTAATAGAATTATTTTCACCTTGATGTTCCAGTAGAGGCTAATTAGAGCTTATCTTATTCTCTTTGATTCAAAGTGAAAAATTTAAAGAATCTTCACTTACAGATTTTCTATAGTAATACCGGAATGAGGATAACTATATCAGAGATAGAAAATTTATAGAGTGAAATAACATTTCCAGCTCCAAAATTTTCGTATTCGACGTCCAAAATTATATCACTACATAGTATAAATACATAGTCACCTTCTCTGACCCTATGTCCCTTTCCTTCTACTACTAATTACTAATTTTTATATAAAACGTTTACAGTTTTTCTGTAGTATCAGCATTGCACTTGTGCGAAGCCGGGGCGGATCGCTAGTTATTAATATGTCACTAAAGATTCAGTATTAATATAATATTACTTTAAAAGCGTTCATGTCTAAGAATGTCAAAGACAGCGGATAGCTTTTTTGGTAGCGATGTCGAAGTAAGTAGAAGTCTTTTGTTTTAAGACTTGGTTTATTTTCTGTCAGAACCAACGTCGGTACATCTTTATGAAATATTCGATAGTCCTTACAGCTCCGTAAGGGCCTCTTGAAAACCTTGCCCTGGGCGTGTATTTTATTACACTATAAATAGAATGTTGGCACAATATATTTCACATCAAAAATAATAATAATCAATACATTAAAATGTATGGAAGGAAGCAGGATAACTTTACCCATCTAATCTATTAATGGTACAGACATAATAGACTCGTAACAGAAACACCACATCGCGACATGATCTCAAATAACAAAAACTCATACAAGCAATCATTTTGATTAGTAAGTGAGCCACGATATTGCAATACCAGATATTTGTTTCATGTTTATCTTGTGGATTAAATTGATAATTTTCCAAAATACTATATAGAGAACTATAATTAGAAAATTAATCCGTTTAAAAACAGTTTGAGGTTTTATAACTTTTAAACAATGAGCTTATACTCGGCAAGAATACTTATTTATATAAAGATTTTTATTTCATTACCTTAAAATCTAAATATATATAACTCAAAGGTTGATATCGGACTGAAATATATGCAGGTAGATTTTATGTCCTAGGCATCCGCTATGAAAGGATTTTGATTAATCTCGAAAAGTATTATTATAAATGCCGTATTAAAATCATGATACAGCGTACAAAGGTATTTCGGAAATATATTGAGGTAAAGAATGTAAGGATTCAAAAGGCAATATAAACCCAAAGTTTTTCAGTCGTTTCCAAGAATCCATATGAAGCTGGACCACTTTATACGGAATACAGTAAAACAGAACGCAACTCCCAAAGTCTTGCCTCACGGTACTTTTATAGCCCCTAACATTTTCATCTAACTTTAAAAAATGTGGTTCACATTCCTTTAAGCGGGCTCTACACGAGCCATATTGATTAGAATTAAATCTAAGTAATAGGATATTTATTCTATTTGTAAATTGTTAATACGGTAAACAATATCGTGATTTTTTTTTATATTTTTGACCATAAAGTTCCATGTAATAGGACAGACACAAGATAGGTTTTCAGCTTGCCTCAAACAACTCTCCAAAAATGGTCCTAGCTTTCGAAATATTACATTAGTCGTAGTGTTGATATATAGAGGTATACGTTACCTACTTAACGATAATGACAAACCCATTCGCTGTGTATTTGCTACAAGGTTTTCTATTATTCTTTTCATGTATACTACTCATTTCAAACATTATGCTAGTGTTGTTCGCGAATACTGAACATATGCAGTCGTATTTCTGAACACACGTTATATAAGAGAAAATATCAAATATCTATTTATAATTGAAATTTGCTCAAAAAAATATAGTACCAAGAGCTCGTAAAGCTTTATTATTTCTGAAGGATCGTTCAATAAAATAGTTTATCGATATTCAAAATGGTTTCAGTGATGCAGAATCGAGTTCGAGATACAATCGTGATAGCAAGGTTTAATAAAAATTCAATTTAAACTTGTTATCTTCGACGAAGCATCTGCAAATATTAAGCCAACAAGCTTTTGGGGTTCCGTGCTGAAACGACGTTACTTAGACTTCGCTATTCGCTTTATGACAATAGATAAAAAATAAAGATATAAAGTTTGAAATGTAAGAAAAACGAGGAGGAGATTTCTTCACGTTTTATGGTTACCATAAAAACAATGACTCCACTTGGCCGGGAAGTCCTATCTTTAATTTCCTGGGGAAAGAAAAAAGAATGCATGTATCGAGACGTCAATTATGACCACAGGATAGAAAATAAAACTACCCTATACCATGTGCCTTTACTTCAAAGCTGTTAGTATTTTTAAATGAATTCATTATGAAACAGTTCTCTGTATTTTAGCTTCAAACTTTTAATTTTTTTAAACATTCTTATACCAGTTTAACAAGTTTGATGTGATGAGTTAAAAAAGGAAAAGTCTAATTAATGATTTATTAGATTAAATAACAAAAAGGGAACCGTCATTTTAATTACAAACAATTATTACATCTACACAAGTCGAGGAGCAGTAATTATTACTAGCAAACGCAAATTTTGTTGGAAGGACATAGCATAATTATGTCTATTAATGGACATATCTTGTCATACAATTCCTGGTCAGTCTGTGCAGACTATTATATACCTCAGATGCATTAATAATTCCACACAGTCATATACTCCCACTGTTACGCCTACACAACACCTACTCAAAGTACGCATATAGGAAGGCTGGGGGCGACTTCCAGCTGCCCTTACAAAAGCGAATTTGTTAAAAGGACCAAGCTTTGTCTATTAATGGACGTTTCTTGTCACAATTTGTCCTGTTTGTGTATCAATTATGTTTTCAGCCCTTTGAGCACGGTCTGCGTGTGCACTACATTAAATTGCATGTCATGCACAATGCTAATATTATTTTGTTCTGCAGCTATTCTGATGATGTCATATAAGCGTATATTGCACGCTTTTATCCTTTATTTGTGTTACGTTCCAACTACCCACATACATCAAGATTACGACGCCGTGGTGAAACCTTAACGTGTAAGATTTCAATTTCAAAAAAAATTCAATTCATATTCAATTTATGTCTGTGAACGTTTTGACTTAAGCCCCTCTAGCGCGAGATTTTAATATCGCTCATCACTTATACCTAATATTGTTTTCAATTTTAAAGTTAAATAATATTCTAATGTTGGATTAAGTCAGGTTTCATTTGTGTCATCTCATTTATTATTTTTTAGAGTTTTTCAAATATGTGCATATCTATTTAATAGTTTTCATGACTTAAAAATATTTGCTGTGTGTTAAAAAAGAAAACAAAACAAAAATTTAAAATCCTATAGATTCCTATCGTTTTCTAGTCTATTGTATGCTTTGATATGAAATGCATTTCATACTTCGTGTGTGTTCATCACAAAGCGCAAAGGAACAAAAGGCTTATTTTAAATGCTGCAAATAGATATTGGACGAAAATTCGAGAATAGGAAAAATATAAAATTCACGTGAAACTATCTAAGTATAACTCGCGTTTTTCGAAATTCAAAGTATTTAGATATTTAGTATTATGTTTTGGTTAATGAAATCATCAGATATTTCTATAAATTATATTTGCACAAGATAATTTATTTTTTAATGCCCGGCCATTTGTAGTTTTTTATTGTTTTGTACTTTTTATAAGCAATAAAGTGTTTTCATTTCATTTCATTTCATTTCATTATCAATAATGCTATGTGGCTATTTGGCAAAATTGATAACAAACTACATATATTGGAGAGCATGTGATCAATCGAATAACACGCGTTGACCAATCAGAGACCGATATGGCGATGTGTGGACATCAAATTCGCGTTTGTGTTACTTACTTATATTTTTAAACTTTCATTAAGTTTTATTTGTTTAAAACTAAGTTTTACATGCTAAATAGTGAGTACGTACGAAAAAAATTGTGCTTTTCATGGTTTAGGGTTTGTATTTTTTATTTGCGCTTTAAATTAGGGCTAATTGTCAATGTGAACTTCGCCCAATAGGTGAAAAACATTATTCAAATTCATTCAAATTCATTTATTGTCACCAAATAGAATAATAACAATGTATACTTAACCCAGGCACCTAATGTAGCATTAGCTGTATTTCAGGGGCCTGCGTTTTACAAAAAAAATATGCACAAAAATGGCCATTAAATTTTATGATTATAAATTACAATGAATAGATTTACTTATATTACGCCTAAATAAAATTTTTAATTTAGATATGTATCATATTTATTTATTACATAAAGAACAGGGTAAATTAATTAATTTTGTGGTGTGTGAGTGATTATGTATAACGCGATTTAATAACCGGAGTAGTTTCTATCAAACTGCCATCTCAATATGGTCTTTGTTCACACATTTATCAATAAGTCAGTAACATATATACTTCACTTTTCATACATACGCTCGTGGGTCGCGCTAGGGTTGTTAACTTTGGTTTATGCACAAAAAACTACCGTGATAATGGCACTCATATCTAGGTTTTGATTTATTGTCGAAAATACAGAATGAAACATGAGAAAATATAAACCAAACACATTTTATGTTTTGTACAAAAAGTTGAGAAGTACGTTTCCCAAACGGATGGCGCGTTTTTCAGCCGTGTGGGGACGGGTTAGAATACGTGTGTCGTAACACCATTTCTGCCAGTGGGTGCCGTAAGAGGCGACAGAGGGTATTCCTGCCGACTTACACGACTGTACCAAACTAGCGCCGGTTAATTTCCACCCCCCACCAGAAGATCGACGCGAAGCAGTATTGCACTGTGTTTCATTTGGTGAGTGAGAGCCCTCAGGCCTGTTATCACTGCATATGCCTCTCCCATGCCGTTCTACTTCTCTACTAATTTCTCCTCATTAAAACCCTCCCCTTCGTTAAAGCCGGCAAGGCGACACTTTGTAATTGTAGATGTTCATGGGCTGTGGTCATTCACTCTACATCAGGTGAATAAATAAATAGCACTCAGACTTAGATGTTATTTAAAGGACATACACAGAGGTTATAGGTTGATTATTTTATGATTAACCAATGAGATACTTAACCAAGGGGAGAAAAAGCAGTAACTTTGCATTCGTTTCCTTGGTACATAGTGCATAGTCAAATCCTGAAAAAAAAATAGTAGGTAAAAAGTGAGATGGAAGTGCTAATTTTACTACGGTAACACTTTATGAAAAAATAAAAACTCAATTAACATGGGAGATCAAGATATTCCATATTTATTTTATAAGATAAAGGTTAATTTCTACTTTTTAGTGTCAGGAGCCGTTCTATTTTTTGGCTAAAAGTTATTATAACTATAGATGAATTGTTGATTAACCCCGTCTAAAATACACAAAATATATCGGGGAGGTTACCCAAAATATCCCAGTGTGGGGCATGTGAAGCTTAACCGATGTACACAAATAGTACCATTAGCGACTGCATACGAACGTCGTTATGAATATTTATTAACCTAAGATCTGTAGCTGAGGCAAAATTAGAATTACAAGAGTTTAATTACACGAGTATGTGAGTAATTTATCTGTTTAAGATTATTGTGATAGGCTATTGACAGTTTGTTCTTGTTTTATATTTGTTTTAGTTATTTTTTATATTTGAAACCTCGGTTGGTGCATTGGATAGAAAGTGTTTTCTTTTTATGTCAGAAGATGTGTGACTCGATTGAGAAATATAATGAGATGACTATAGAGTTTCAATTTATATTTTAATTTAGTACATATGGAGCAAAGCACAAATTTCAATTGGTTAAGGAGTTGGTGTGTAATAGGTATCTGTGAATTATTATTTGATAATTTATTTCCTTAAAGCGGCTTTTATATTCCATTTGACTTAAAAGATAAACCAAACATAAATCATTTAAGGAGCTGAAATAAAAGTCGTTTTTACAGTTTAAATAATTTCATGAAATTATCTTGTAACGTAGAACAAAGCTCATAATAATATTCCACATTTCTCTTCCACCTTTTGCTATAAAAGGTGTGTATAAAGGTCACAGGATAATTTGATTAAATATTTTTATGTTATATTTTTTATTTATAAAACCGACTCTGTGCATTCGGATAGTCTCGCTTACATTTCTTTTCAGTGCAAAAATTGAAAGGTATTGTGTTTATCGAATGAGAAATATGAATCTCTGTTTTTTATTTTGTTTAGTAAAGGTTTTTTATTCTGCTCTGTTTTGTTACTATATCCTATTTCAAAATTTTATGTATTCATACAGATTTTCAGGTATTTTCATTGTTAACTAGGTCATTTCTGTGTCATTTCAAAAAATATTCATATTACAAGCATTCCAATAATATTAATATAACCAGGATCGAAAAATAATTCGATTCGGCTAGATAAAGTTTTAAAAGCGAAATGACGCTTCAGAGCTTTTCGATTAAAGTTTTAATTTTCGTGGAAATCCGAATTTTTCAATATCCCCAAGGTTCGAAATTGATGCCTAGAGCTTAAACATATACTGTAATTATTACAAATAAAGATAATTAGTGGATGGCTCAAATATCGTAGCTTCGGGCATTTTGGTCAGATTGAATCGATATTGTAACAAAATATTTACCTAACATGTTTACTGGAATCATGCTTGAGTCGAGACAAATATAGAATAGTTCATACAATATTACAAAGTAATAAATAGGCTTGTTGCTTCTATTTTATTGGGTGATATGTATCAATTTTTATGTAAGAAATATGTTTATTGAAGACATTACAAAATTAGGTCGGAACTTTTATGCGCCAATAACACATAAACTTGTTTAAAATCCATGAATCGTAGAAATTGCGTCTATCTAAAAATGAGTATTTAAATGAGATCTACTGACCTATAAATTAATATCAGGCAATTTCTGCTGCCATTCCATTTATTAGGATATGGAGCCGTTTGGATTTTCAACTTGGAAGAATAGGAGGTCATGTCTCTTGAAGAGTCCTTAATTTGAAAGTGTATAACATAAGTTTTACCACGCATTATCTGCTCGATAGAAATCAAAAGTATCCCATGCGTTTATCAAAATATGTGTGATAAATTATTGTACCTGTGTAAAGAAAGACCGGATCATCATGTATTATTACTAAAATAGAGCGGTAACAAAATGATGCAGCGTTTTTTTTTATATATGGGCCTCTTTAAATATTAAAAATCTGCTGTGTTGTTCTAATTAACTAGTTACGTTAAACTATCTTTTTATTTGGTAGACGACGTAGAGGATATACCCAATACAACGAGGGTCTTAGGCACATAAGCCTTGCGATATAAGACCAAACGATAAGAATATAAAGAGTACTTAGTTTGACCATGTAAATGAAATCCATAAATTTGCGGAATCTCGCTAGAAATTTTTGAAAATATCTTATAATCCACACACGCGGCCCGGGCTCTATATATTTCCTAAATAGCTTTAATATTTATGAAGTCGTTCCGTACCACGCGGACGTTAAAATAAACAGAAAGATATGAACGTACTTTTGGTAGGGGAGCCCAAGAGGGGATTTCGGGATTTACTCGAGCGCGTCAGATTAATATATAGGGGGATACCTTGTACCTTAATAAGTACTCCCACCAAGTATGAGCCTTATATATATGTTCGCTCTTCAGGGATAAAGGATCAGATTAGTGAAAAAAAATTGATCATCAAACATTCTCGAGCGCGTCAGATTAAGATAA
>LQNK01000195.1:223220-237054 GCA_001586405.1 Phoebis sennae | reverse complement strand
ATAAGTTGATTAATTAATTAATGAATGAATTAAGAATAAAAACAAAAAAAAAAAAATAATGAATATGTTAAAAAAATACTTTAAAAATTTTATGTTTTGTAATTATTTTCTTAGAAATACAAGTATTGTACTTAATAACAACATCTACTTTCTCATTTGCATGTTATTTCCTGAGTTTTTGGTTTAAAAAAATTAAAAGAAAAATTATAATCGTCAGATTAAGCGAATCCCTCTAGATGATTGTCAGATTAAGAGACAGCAGGTCTAGGGCGTACAGACGAACGATATATATCTTAATCTGACGCGCTCGAGTATTTCAAAATAGCGATTTTTTTTGCATATTCTAATAAGGGCCGTGACTTTGCGTTACATCCAAATCGTCAGATTATTATATAAAAGCATTTTTTTAGGTTCACTTAACATCCCCTTCGAAAATCTGACGCGCTCGTTAAAAAAAAATTTTTTTTTCATTTTTACGGCCACCCCCACCATGGAAACGGTCAGATTAACATATGTACATTTTCAAAAATACGTAGGACATATATGACATTAATATCTGACACGCTCGAGTAAGTCCATGGAAGTGATTTTTTTTACATTTTTGAGAATTTATAGCGGCTTCTCCCACCGATGAAACGGTATGTATTATATGACATTTTTTCTTCTAATTATCTAAACTTCTCAACCCAATAGGTCTCTATAACGCTCGAGTAAATCCCGATTTAGCATCGTGGGCTCCCCTACCATTTGTTTTATTTGGATTTGTCATGGAATATTCGTTGAGTGAATTATGAGTATATACACAAATATTGTTCTAATGTTTTATTTTAGATTGTGCCTTTTTATAGATTTTTAATTAATACATCTTCAGGATTTGGCCGCGATGATAGCATAGGATTGTCTCTGTAGTAGAAGTAAGGAAAAGCTTAAAACTAAAAGCTGAGAGCGAAGGCACACGACGCGTTGCGTTGGCGGTACGGCGTCGCTGCGTCGTCTTACAAATATCTGTGGCTTGTCCCATGAGGCGCTGCGTAGCCACACCGGACTTGCAACCACCGAGACGAGGCGGGCAGGGATGCATACGTTGCGACGTTGGAACGGCACCAGTCAGTTGCAGATTGTCCAGCTCTTCTGTGGCACCCGCGGCACCGCTACGAAACAAGGACGTTGCAGCGCTGCACCGTTCATGTGCCGATACGATGAAATCTTTATGGCGCGGTACCGCAACGCATCGTGTGCTCGCACTCTAACCGAGCTAACACTCTAATTCTTATCCTTCTTCTTCTTCTTCTTTTTCTAATGGCTTCCCATCAAAGATGGATTCTGCCAATGTCAACTCCCCACAGGAATATCCGAACGTTGGCTTAATCGAGACTTAATACCAAGCTTAAATGTCAGACAAATCTCAGACGAAATTTTACTGTAATGCGTTTCCTAGAAACGCAACTGTCACAGCTACCGGACGTTTAGTACTACAGAATGGATAAACTAGTGTTAAAATGACTGAGAAACCGGGCATTAGTATAAAGGAAATAAGTTCTTATTTATAATTTTGCAACTTCTAATAAGTGCTGTTTCCATAATACATCGAGTGGGAAGCTTGTTGGCATGAGGTGATTTATTAAGTGGTAGTGAAGTTTAGCAACCATTGAATGATGGCTAGGTTTGTTGTTCGTCCCGTGCGGGTATTAGTAATAAAATACTAAAACATCTTAAGAACTCGTTTCCTCCAGTTTGCATTCGATTTCGATTTACATTTCCCAGGAAATACGACGGTGTCCCATGACTCCGTTTCGTGAATACTTTTGAGCAAAGTGTTTTCTGTCGCTAGTTCGGGATTCGCTTGTTTTGTTTGCCTTTACCTCCATATGAAGCTATGGTGCGAGGGAGCTCTTATAAATTTCACAGAAAACAAACTGTTCAAACATCTTTGTTGATTGTAATTTGGGCTTTGTTTGTTCTGTAATTATTGAAGATTAGATTTGGATCGAGTTGTTATGCGTAGAGTTTTTAATGCTTTAATTCATGATCGTCGAAAATTTTTACCTATCATTACAGCTTAGTGAATACTTTTGTTATTTGTCAGAATAAAAGTAAATTGGCATATTTGATTGTAGCCGAGTGAAGTCGAGACATGCAGCTGGTTTAATATAAGGAGGCGCTACAATGGCGACATTTATTTAATGGGTAGCGCTAATGTTGATTAATCATATATACAATTTGAAACTTTTTCAAATAAATTATGATTATAATAAAAAAATCGGGATCATCCTCGTAATACAAATAGTAAAAATATCAAGTAAAATTCATCCATAAAGTTACTTATCTATGTTATTTACGCGCACCATTACGAAATGTGTCAAAACGATTCTTTAGATGGAGGTTGCTCTAAAATTCTTTAAAAAATCCGCTAACAAAATTAATAGAAATATAATTTCTTCATGAAGAGAAAATGTTAATGTTAATGTGCTAAATTAATTCCGCCATTTGAGAGCCACGTTGTATAACAGCAGCTTCTTGCTTAGGCGTCCTCAGGATCGGGATAAACGGTATGCCATGTGTTAAATCAAGCTAAGAACTAACTTTGCGCCAACTTTCATGCAAATCCGTTCACCCAGTTTTACGTGATCAAGTAAAATATAAACTTTCACATATAAATTGCAGGATTACTCGAACTGATATTGATTAAGCATTTCTAATTTATGTTCCCGACTTATATCGGATGTGTAGAGGAAGTGGAGCACTTGACATGGTTCATATTTCGTTTAAATTTATTTTCTTGGCAAATTTACTTTAATATTTTTGGTAAGGTGAATTTTTAAGAATCTAGGTTCCTGCAGTTTTTCAAATTTATTATATAACTAGCTGCCCGGTTTATTCATTTTTATTCGCAAAAATAAAAAAGTGTCGACCTACTTTTGGCAATAATATTATTCATTATGAACACTCGTATGCAGTCGATTGGATCTATACAGAAAAATAGGAATATTGAGTCTGAGTTTTTTCGGGTCTTTATTTTTTTAATAAGGAATTTGATACATTTATTTTTTATATTTTTGATAATGGTGTCATCATATAAAAATAAAATCGATTCCCATTAAGAGAATAAAAATAGCTTCTCCCCTCCCCCCAACGGATGCGCCCGATTATGTGTCTATTTTTCAAATATGACATTAAATAATACTGTGATCTGATATTAATTATATGATGAACATTTCTAGCCTAACTAACAGGCAGAATATGTAAGACATATTTAACTACTGTGACATCTTATGTAACTACATTCAGCAAATAAAGTTATTTGAATAGAAATAAGCCTCGCCTTATTTAAGCGTTTGTTGCCTTTAAAATTAATTTAGGATATTTTGATATAGATGCACTAGTAATTAAATTCCTAAGAGAAAAGTGCCTGTTAATTTAAAACGCTTTAGGCCTAGGGAACCTTGACATTTTCATTTACTAAAAAGTTTTCAGATAAGCTGTATTTGGGTAACACATTAAAGTGCTAAGATTGTCACATTTGCTTATTCATAAGTACTTTGTAACATTGTTTACATGAATAAAAATATTGTCCTTTCTATTCTATTATAATATTGTATTTTTAATTTGTTGGATTATTAACTAAGAGTGTTTATCTCTACTGTAAACTTTAAGAGTATATATTTAGGTAATTTTTGTCAACTTTTAGGTGGTGTTCTAACGCAACACTACATATTGCTAATAGTTCACAAGAAGCTAATTCCTATTTTATCGGTTAAGTACTATTATGATGATCGTAATAACACTAACTAATTGGGCACAATACACAACGATTCTCACGAGTACAACGAATTCTTGCTACTTCAAAGGCCTACAACACTACCTAATCATAAGATTGGGTTGTGTTGTAAGACTTACTATCACTTAGTAGCCTGTCTATTGCAAAATACGACTTATGATCCTAAATGAAGTATTTTTAATCGGAATAGGCAGACGTTCGACTGTTATTAGGCGTGAAATGATGGTGATGCGATTTAGCGTGGAGCAGGCATGTTTAATTTTACAAGAATTCTTTTCATAATTTTAGAAACATATAATCCCCGTAGATATTTCATGGGAGCGTGGCATCCTTCCAGTGTAATATTTTGGAATTTGCTCCATGGAATTTCATCATTCGGTAAGAGAGTTATGCATCGACCTAATTATCCAAAAAATGTTTGATATTGAGGTAATATTTTGATGGAATATTTGTGTGTATTCAGAGGGTATTTGAACATTTTATAATGCGCTTTACCGTAAATTAAATGAAGAAATCTGGACTTCTTGGATGCGATATAAATTCTTTCATCTTTTACAATAAATATCTTTTTGTCTAAGAACCGACGTCCTCCCACTAATATGTAGAAAAAAATATATATTTCAATTTTGAATTATATTTGAAGCCGATACTTTGGCCTACAAGGCCTACAATTAAACAAGATCTTTCTCCGACTTCGAATAGGTTTAAAACGTTACGAGAATCGGCCAATAAACATTTTTTTATGTACGTTACATAAAAAAACATACAGTCGACATTTTGCACAGATTTTAGTAAATGATGGAATATTTATTTTAGCAAAATGTTCTGTAGTATCAGTATATTTCAATAAAATTTCGTTAAAAAAATATCAACGGAATGTTACAATAACGTTAACGATCATAAAAATTTCGAACGCGTATCAGCTTCAATTTATTATACGTGAAATTTTAAAATTGTTCTCACGTCGCGACTGCCTTACGACTTACGAGCTTAACCTGAGCCAAGAATACACCTCAGAAGCTATCGTATTGTCCATACTCTATTCCATCAGATAAGCGAAGTCGACAAAATTGAATCACTCATTTTGTCTACTCACTGTTTCATGGAACTTACGAGTCCTAATAATTTTCGCGCTTCCTGAAGCGAGCATAAATCTCTAGTCTTTAGATACTGTTGAGTAAAACAATGAAAAACGGTTGGTAATATCTGAGTCGCAATGTAAAGGTTAACATTTTATTGAATACGCTTGTAAGCTATGAGTTATTTATTTCTGCGAGTATTACGAGGCGAACAATTTAGATTAAAAAGTTTGTACCATGCTCGCTATCAATAAGTGATCGATTTTATTTCACTGGTTTGTGCGATGAACGTTTCAACTGGTTGTATTTTGCGGATTACAATAAAATGCATACACAGGAAATGGTTATTAACTGTATGGCACTTACCTCAAATTGGTGAGAATTGTGTTGAATTCCTTCCATTTAATGGTGTGAAGTTAATTCGTAGAAAAAAAGTTTGTCAAATAATATGTTACATTTTTGGTCTGAATAACAATGAGGACTTTTCTAAAAGTAACGATTTATTTATTTGTTAGAATATTTACTCCGAAACAATTCTAAAAGTAACTTTGTTGAACTCACTATAATTTATAATATTCAGTTTGTAGTAAATTGAATAATATATTTTTTGTTTACTAAGACATAAATAAATTAAGCGTTTATTTAAATTAACGTGTGTTGATTTAACACAAAAGGATCAAAACATGATGCCTGAGTCAAACAAAACAAATAATATGAGAAACGATACCAGCATTACATCTGCGACCCAAAATATTTGCAAGCAGTTTTCCTTAACCTCTATATTTATAGTCTGTGACACGAAGGGCTTTTGTTTATGAACTGCTTTAAGAATCATTCCTTTTGTGGTTACTTTATCGTAAACATTCATCATTATGCCTTGTAAATTAAACGTGTTTATGAAAAATCCGGCGACATGCAAATTTTAAAGTGTACTCATGCAAAGACCTGTAATGTTATTGTTGTATTGCGACTGTCTGCTTTCGGATGGTCCACTCATTAAAAGTCCAGTCATTTTTGCGATCCACAGCGGAAAACAAGATATTGGGTCTAAAGTAAATTCGAATCTGGATATCTCTAGTAGTTTTGCCTTGTTGGGATGCCCATGAACAGTTCACCTATTAATTACATTTATATTGGAAAACCCACCATAGATAAGGTTCCATTCGCCTAAATGTTAAATGTCAAGATCAAGAGAAGCGTTCAAAAGTTGTAAAATAAAAAAGAGACTCCCAAACGTACTGGACATTGGCGAAATCCTGCTTATCGGGTGGTGCCATTAATTAAAAGAAGAAGAAGGTTCCATTCATGTATTTTTCTTTATGCAAATTCCAAAATGTTGACTATTACTCGTAAGGAATTGTTTTAACACCTAAAAATATATATTCATTCTTTTTGTGAAAATGCCGTGTACCAACAAAAACAACGTAATGAACATGACTTAACGTGATTCCACGAAATTACGTTCCACAATATCATACACGGTACACAACAAGAACAATTGTAGCTATTTCACTAAGCTTGTATTTCATTTCAAGTTTGCTCTTAATTAAACCCTTTAGTATTCAACGACTGCGCGACCAAAAATGTGGGTCGGGACGTCAAATTAGGTAAAAGTATATTTGTGTACTTTATTCTAGGGATGTTGAGGAGCTCGTAACCGTTACCGAAACTATCGGGTATCCGACATAAAAATTTATCCGTAACCGTAACCGAATCCGATATAAAAGTTTCGGATAGAATCCGATAAGGTTAGTCTACAGGAGACCTGATATGACGAGATATTTTAGAAGAGCCGAGTCACAAGTACAAAGCCCGTGTCCTTTACAAAATGTGAGATTTTCCGTAAGTTCTAAGTCATTTATTTTTGGGTTTTCTAAAAAATCTAATTGATATCCAAAACTAACGGATAGTCCGATATAATGTAATATCTATAACCGAATCCGTGGTTTTAATTATTTCTATATCCGTATCTAATCCATAAACGAAATGTCATATGCATAACATCCCTGCTTTATTCCGTGACATACTTGCGTACTTACACGTAATAATCTCTATTGAAAAATACGAGACAGATCTATGTAAAATAAAATTATGTTGCATAACTTTGAGAGGACTAAAAGGATTTTCTCGAATCTATCATATTTTGTCATAAGTAATATCCTTCGTGATATTTTCATATTTGATAACCTGAGTATTCGTCTAGGTACTCAATTGAAATGCGACATTCAAAGTATTCGATAATTTTTTTACCTTCTTCCTTTCCTATTGTTTTACCAATGATACATCTAATGAATTTATTCATATTTGTTTTATAAATCATATTGTTTTATATGAGATTTAATAATTTTATTCTTGAGTTTGAAAAGGAAATACAATGACAGCCGAAACACAGATAACATCACATCGAGACATTTTGTCTAAGACTCGGTATGTCCTCCAGTACTGAAACAAGCTATAATCTTCATGCAAATAAAGACTCCTTTTCATTTCCACAAAGATGTGGTCTTCCATATTTGTTTCTTTTATGTACTTATTTGCTTACGATTAGAATACCTATGATTCAATAAGTGACGTTTTAAAGATCATAATAAATAGGTAGATAATAATTACTAACTAACAAAAACAGCTTAAAGTCTTGTTATTTCCGACATATTCGTGTTAATGTTCTCATATATAACAATATATTCGTCCAACATTACTCTTTTAAAGAGGGAAACTTGTAATTGTAATTGTAACAAATATACATTGCATTTCGAATTTCCGTAAGATTTTGCAAAATTATTTTCATACACATTTACCTGTGACTGGGAAGAAAAGAACCTGTAATAAAACTGCTTGAATTAACGATGTGTCTGATATATTACTTCATGGAGAAGGGTTGACAACCCTACTTTGCATTGTCAAGATAGAGCATAAATATTTTTGCACCGTTTTGCACATAGCCGTTTGTCAAATTGTCATGCGAATAAAGTTTACGCTATGCCAAGTATAAAATATTTTGCTGACGTGATGATATTTATTGCAATGTGGCACACGCCCCTTGCGATACAAATATTAGTTATAGTTGTTTTCTAATATGTTTATACACTTGTTAAATTAAAGGTTACGGTGACAAGATTTACGAGAAGCTGTCTGTTTATAACTTAGAAGTTTTATGCTATTTTCATCAGAAAGCTTTATGAGCTTATTTGAAAATTCAATCAACAATTAACAACAATATTACAAATTTCTAACAATTAGCAAATAGACTTAAGAATCCGTCCCAATTACGTCCAGCTAGAATTTTAAAACTTGTCCCAACTCTCAGCCATTACCCATTAAACTTGTCTGATACTTTTAAGTTAAAGAAGACAATCGCAAATGCACTGCGTTTACTCTAAATGTGTTATCGGAGATGGAATCCCATTGTGACGCGCCAGAAAATGCAGAATATTCTATATTAGTTTACCTGCGATGGAAATGCTGAGAATATGTAAATTCACTCAATCTATTTGACGCTCAAACGTAACGTAACTTGTCTTAGGAGACATTGAAACTGATCGTCTGAGAGAGAACCATTTTTCACCTCCCAAAAATAGTCATAAAGCAATAGATTCGATTTTCTTTATCTCTAAAATACTTAAGTTTTCTTAGGATAATAAAATTTAAAATAATGCCAACATACGTTAATACATTTCTTCAAGTTATATCTACGCAAATAGGCTTTGATCGTTTGTGCTATTACTGTAAAGACAAATCTGGATTTAATGAACATTTCAGGTGAATATTCAGGTTATCCTCGCTTTCTACGAACTTTGTAATAAGATGTGCTTTGCTTTGTCTCCATTGTGAACAATCTTGTTTATCGTTTCAGACACTTCTTGAAGAAAGTGTTGTAACTTTCAATTGCGAGTTCCAATTTAAGGGCGTCATAAAAATTCTCTTGTATATAATTACGAAGTTGTTAAAACAACTGATACATCGATTTTATTTTTATTATTAAAATAAGCGATAATTTGTTTTTGATTTATGATTTTTCATCTTATTATGACATTTTTTGCATCTTGTATTTTTATAAAATTAATCCAACATATTCCCATCCCATTCCACTCCCGTCCTGTTCTGCTCCTTTCCCAACTTCCTATCATTAATCGTCTCATTTTCCCCTCCACTTCCTTTAAGCCGGCGAGGCATCTGCGACACTTTGATGTTGTATATGTTCATGGGCTGCGGTCAGTCACTTAACATCAGGTGAACCGCATATCCCGCTTGTCTGCTATAATATAAAGAAAAAATATATAATTTTTATACCAAACTTCTATACCATTAAGGTATTTACTTAAAATGTTTAGTAATCACCATCCTATAAAACAATCACATTTTATGTATTATTTAGCCCGTCCGAAGCAAATGTTACCCACGGCTGAACCGAGAAACAATGGTTTCAGGAGTGGGCAAGATTAATGGGTCACGGTCCACATCTCCACACAAGGCTGAGAGATCTAATTTAAGTCACATAATAAATCCACCAATTCATTTGTATTGGAAATTGCGCGCCTTTGTATCCCATTTTAAATGTAAACTCGTTTGTGCTATTATATTGTATTAGCTGATCCGCGCGGCTTTGCTCCCGTAGCATAATGTTATACATAACCTATGTTACTCATGGATAATGTAGCTATCGAATGGTGAAAGAATTTTTAAAATCGGTCCATTAGTATTGAGTCTATTCATTACAACCAAACAAAGTTTTCCTCTTTATAATATTAGTGTAGATAATAGATACGGTACAGATCCTGCTTGGAAGTCGAAGCGACAGGAATACATAGGTGAAATGCGAAGCGAATTTCAAACTCATATTAGCCTAAAGCTAAGTGTCCACATGTCGTTCACAGCGTCAGACGTCGTAACATCGGACGCTTCGGATATTCCGGCCGTAATGTTCTATGTATAGAAAATCACCCAACTACGTCCACTGATCCGGATTGTACAGATCGCATTTTCTATGTAAATAATGAAGCCGATGCATTCGATGTTGATCTGTGGACGCATAGCTGGGTTATTTGATGCGACACCCTTCTAATCCTGCTAATATTATACAGGCGAAAGTTTGTGAGGATGTGTGTGTTTGTTACTCTTTCACGCAAATACTATTGACCGATTGTGATGAAACTTGCTGTTCATATTTCACATAGGTAAGGGTTCAGAATAACATAAAAGCTACTTCTAATCCCGGAATTCCAAAGGGATCAGAAGGTACATACAAGGGTGAAACTGCGGTGAGTGCCTAGTATGACAAGTGTACTAATAAAGAAGCGCCCATCAATCATACAAAAATCGTTTCTTCTTATGCTTTTGCAACTCTCTTGTTTACATAATATTATATCTACTGTCTATATATAGTAATTGGTTATAATATTTCCACGCGAATCGTTATATCGTATTATCTTCTGTAAGCAATCACAATAAATTATTATATCTATGAAGTGGACAGTACAGCTTAATTACATACTACGTTTGAAAAAATACGTGGTATTTTTCGACAAATAAAAGATCCATAATCATTATTTGCATATTTATTTAGCAGTTTAAAATGAAATATTTGTTAGCAATAATTTACATGCAATACAATTCTGGAAAATATATTTATTGCGTGTAATATCTTGGATTAAGCCGATTTGTATAAAATCGGTTTAAAATTTAAATTAAAATAATTCATTCAATAATTAAAAACATTGGGTTACAATGCTATTCACTTTCAAAATGTCACTGATTACGTATTTGAGAAGATAAACCTATGTGTAAAGACCCTGTGGGCTGTGACATCTGATGTCACAGTTCACGGGTAAGGTTAACATGAAGTAACCCGCACGCTCGGATACTCTGCCACATAAAGCTAATTCCGAAACCAAGTCGTGAAACCTGCAATATTTGGTATATTTGGTATACTGTGATACATACACTATCGTTACTTATATTAAGTGTAGTTGAATCAAGCAAAAACTAGGGATACAAAGATGTATAAAAATAACATGTCAGGAGGTGTATAAAATTCGCAGAATGTAGAAAATGATAATATATTTTTTTAATTTGATTTTTGATCGCTGGGCAACCATTAGTATACAATATTATTATGACATTAAAAATAAACTAGAATGAACCTGTGTGAACTTTTCTCATTAAATTACGGACACTATGATTTGTCCTGCATAAGGGAATTATATTAAGGTTTATGATTATTAAGTGTTTGCTCTCAGTATCGGTAGCACGTTCTTATCTTAGGACAAACATTTACGAAAATGTAATGTGTGCGTTGACGAGCGTAATGTTTATGGAATATACGCAACGGTTGATTAGTTTTTATAGTACCTATACAAGTACTATATGACATTGTCATTTATAGAGAAGTTTCTAAAGTTCTCTCTAAATAAAAGACTTGATATTTCAATTTTCCGTTTTACTTATTACATTGTTATTCATGAAAATTTATTAAACGTAAATGGATTCGTGAAAATAACACTTTTAAAAATAAAACACATTGCCTTGTTTAAATCGTTTAATGGATGCATTAATTATTCCACCATAAATCTGTTGTAAGAGTAGTCTGTAAAGCTTATTTAATATGAAAACAAATATTAATGCAACATATTGCGCGAAATGTGTTTGCAATTATTTTATTACTGAATGCATTTAGCATCTGTTTTACAAACATTAGAAACCAAAGGTCGATGTCGTCTTTAGAATACAATGTGGTAGGAAAACGTCACCAGATAATCCTTAGTAGCTTTTGTAGGTGATAGTCAACCACAGCCTATGCTGGCTTTTGGTAAATACACACGGATTTCGAGGCCTCACAATTTTCAACATAGTCACTTCAATCTGTGGGCAGATTAAAGTTACACAGAAACGAGTTCGCTTACAAACGTTGTAATAACATTTCTAATCCCCAGTGTAGGCACACGACGAAATTATTGTCAAATAAAAGAAATAAACCAGGGTTTCTTCGAATCAGGGGATATCGCAAAATAAAGATTCAAAGTTCTCCATTGTTTAACCTATTTCATTTTTGTGATTTGTCTTTACCTTATTCGTTATGACCCATCAACTAGTAATAAGTGTGTTAAGATAAAATGTGTGTACGAAATAGTATTCAGTATGCCAATGTTAAAATTCTACCGCGTCAAGATGTGTTATTTTTAAAATATATTCTTATTATAAATTTAATTGTACTTAAATATTAATTATTCGTTAAAAAGAGCGTTCTAAACTTCTAACCTGTCAAACTATCGAGCACGTTTAGAAAACATCAATTTGTTATCGTCATTTATTTTTAGACTTTTCTATTTAAAAATAGTAAATATAAACATTTTTGAAGTAAATTCATACGTTGTCATTTTTTTCATTTGAATTTCAATTATTTAGAATCAAATTGAAAGTAAAATAAACCGGATGTTTACAAGACGAAGCCGTATTAATTTTTTGCACATTGGCGTATAATCAATAAGTTTTCGTAGTCAATCTATCTTATGGTATACGGAATACAATTTAAGAATTATCTAGCCGTGGTATGATTGAAATCCGTGTTTGAGTTAAAGGCACGCTAAGACATCACACGTTAAGTTCTCACATCACAGCGAATAAAGCTCCTGGTGAGGGTTCACTAATAAAGTGTGGAAATAAATTGCATTTCTTATTTCAATATTTATATAATATTTTGAAATGCGTATTTCTCAAGAATTGCCAATACATTCTCTCAAGTTTCTTGAACCAATTCGCAGACTTACGGATAAGTCTTGGTTCATTTTCATATACATATCTGATGATTTTATTAGTAGCGAGGTCAATCGTATGTTTGTTGTTTTTCTCTTCTCAAGTTTAGATAGATTCATGGCTATGCATTCAGTTGAGTGCACCCAACTGGACTGAGCAACGAATGTGTAAAAGAACGAATAGTTTCATATTCATCCAGCATAAACACCCGTCCCCATGCTTAACATAGCTAAAAATGTATAATATACTTTTCATCTCTCACACTCTGACTTTTTGCAAACATACCTAGTAGTACTTGTGTATTGTTGATTTGTGGCCGGTATCAAACTTGACTACAAGTTTGTGGATTCCTCTTAAACAATCGATTTATATTTTTTGTGTATATTACGTTTTTGTGACATGTATATTTATTAGATGTGCTTTGACGGACGCGTATTTCTATGCAAGGTGTACCAATAAGAATTTTGTACGCAAGTATGAATAAAATTGATATTCAGTACACAATATACATGAAGGACACAAGTGTCATTTTTAGACGATCGGTCAATCTAGGAGTGAATTTTTAATAATAGACCTTGACTCGTACCATTTCACATCGAAGAAACTTATATATGTACATAATCATTTATATTTTCTGACCCGATCCATTAAGATGTGATTTTGCAAAAAGAAAATCAATTTCATAGCAACTTCTTATAACGCGAGAACTATAGATTAATTAATTCAGTGATCTAGCGCCGATAGGTTTTTGTTTTTCAGATATTTCATAGGAATTTCAATATCAGATCCTTACGCTTTGAAACCAATATATTGACCTCACGAAGGGCTTCAGATTTCATTATAAAAGGTTAATTAAAACATAATCACTGCGCCTGAACAATTCATTTGCTTTGAAAATTAATAGACGCGGGACAAAAGACGTTGCAGGGAAATTTTTGCATGGCTGCTCTTGAATTTGGGAGCATTAAAAGCGTAGAGGTTCACTTTTAATTATTCTGAAAGGCATATAATTCTCGGTAGTCATATCTTTTTCCTACATATTACTTTTAAAACGCTTTTGCGAGTGCAGACATATTACTTTGGTAAACAACGTCAGCGAATAACGTTAGTTATTATTAGGGATGAAACGGATAGTGGTTTGGCCGGATACAGGATATCGGATATCCGGCTAGCTACACGGCCGGATAGCCGGATATCCGGTGGCCGGATATTCGGACGCTTATCGCGT
>LQNK01000195.1:203861-223187 GCA_001586405.1 Phoebis sennae | reverse complement strand
TTTATTATCCGGTATCCGTCCGGATAGTGCACTACTATCCGGTATCCGTCCGGATAGTGAAAATAGGGCCGGATAGGCCGGATACAGGATAGTTACCGGATATCCGTTTCATCTCTAGTTATTATTCATCGCAGGAGATCTGACACGTCCTCGCACGTACTTAGTAAAAGGGAAATATTAAGAATAAGACATGAAAAGATTCTTTTTAATCATAAGTTATATTTCGAAACTAGTTAGTAGTAGTAGTAGTTTTTCTCCAGTTTATTCACGTTCTGTATACCTAAATGAGACACATTTCATGCTATAGATGTGTCGTCTTTTTTATATAAATATGATAATATTTAAGTTAACAAGCTTATTATTTCATATCACTACATACTATAAAACAAAATCACCTGACGCGTCTTTCTGTGCGCAATAAACTCTAAAACTACTGCTCGAATATTTAGGGCGGTTTTCACCAATAGATAGTGTGATTTCTATCTAAGGAAGGTTTGGTGTACTTTTCGTTATGGTTTTGCATCCATTGGGTCACATTATTTTTAAAAAGGTTACAAAGATCTGGCCAAGATCTCATTTTCTATTTTTGCATTAAAAAATATCGGAGACCGTAAATATAACTTCCACCCGAAGTTTTCTCCGCCTGCGTTAGATTCCACGGGCGACGCTGATGCTGCGGGTGGAAGCTAGTTTTGAAATAAATAGTAGTCTCTCACTTAAATTACTTACTTGTCCTTGTCGTAGAAAATTATATTAAAAGCAACTAGCTCGAACTGTCGACATTTTAAGTCAGTGGTACATGTGAATTTATTCTTTTCTCTAAAACTGTAAAGACACGTCATAACAATTTAATCATAATATATAGTTTAAATACAACGTATGTCTGCAACTTTATATTTGGAGAAAGAGACAGACAAATAAATAATTCCCCTAATTACTAAATGTTACTTATACCGACTCAAGCGAAATAAACGAGCAAGATTCAACATTTAATGCAACAGAAGAAATTTTCTACGAGGCATTAATTAAAATTGAAAGCGAGAAAAGCATTTCAAAACTTCTGGATGTATTTCTATTTCTATCCTCATTCTTTCGTTATTTTGACACAAAATTAGCAATAATCATAAGTAATTTATTATTTAAGATATGTATTCAATACAATACAAATTTAATGAAATCTTTATACTTATGTCAGCATAACAAATGAAAAAGATAAAGGAATAAATAAATATTTGTTTACATATTCATTATCAGCTCGTTTGACAGAAAGAGTCTCTTTTTGTGTGGAACAGTGTAACAAATATTACACTGTAACAAAATGACTAATAAATTAATAGCATTTTTATAATATTTCTGAAATTAGAAAAAAAAATTCGCAGTTCAAATTAATAAACGAAATAACATCCATTATTTTTGTAGGTCGCATAAAAATTGATTTCACTTATTTTGTCATGTAAAGCAAACCAACCACATGAAAAGCTGTTGTTATCTCGGGCTTAATTTAAGAAGGTTAAAATCAATAGCAAATAATTGACGTTCAATAATTTCGGCTACTTTATTTATTCCAGGTACAAAAGTTTACGTTTTATATGCAACTAGCTGTGGCCCGCAATCACATCGCCTAGCAATTACTGTTTTTTATAATATTTAATAAATGTATATAAATGGTCTGGTTACTGTTTTATATTATATGTGTATAAACAATAAGGTGGGCTGTATTATTGACGATTAATTAAATTTCTATCGATAGCCTAACCAACTTGGTTAGCGAGGAGTAGGTTAGCGTAATTACTACGGTTATCTAAGCTTATCACTAACCAATTCTTAGCGTAGGCTTTTAAGCGATTTCTTATATATTCTTTTGTCCAATTTAAAGGCAATGTGTAGTTAAGTCAGGTGTTAAAAAATTAATTTTCATTGAAGAAAAATTGAGTTCGTGTTTTATTAAACATATATATTTTGTTATTATGATCCACTTTTTATAATTCAAGTCTGCAGGTTTTGAAATAATAGGTATAGAACTAATTTCAGCTTCTTTGTTTTGGCTCTTTGTAATCATGCATACATTTTCATCAGAAAATACATAAAATAGATTTATGTTATAAAAATCTAAATTTAATAGTCAAATACATAATTTTAACCCGCCGAAGAGTCTCCCCAAGGACCTTGTCGTCCAACTGCATTTCTGTCTATTTCACTTTAAGATTAATCGAACAAGACTTTCCAATAGTTCTATTAATTTTACATTCATTAAGATCCGAACTCCAATAGATCGCCGGTCTTTTTTATTTCACAAATTGCGATATTAATAATGATACATTTTAACAAGTTTGAAAAACTATTAGGGGAAGGGGGGGCATAACGGGGCCACGAGGCACGACGGGGCCACCAACAAATACAAAGAACTATGCACACTAGATGTATATTGTTTTTGCTAAAAGGTGGCCATTCCGCACCAGTCTTCAGCCCGACAGGGACCGGCGTACAAATTGAACGCGTTTTTTTTTAACGACAGATAGTTGTTTTTGACGTCATTTCATCTTATTTTGTGTGGTTACGAAAACGAATGTAAAAAGGTAAGTGTTAAGATTATTACTATAGTTTCTCAACATGGTATTCTGCCAAAAGTACTTATTGATATGTTTTAAACAGAATAAATGTTGCCGTGTATTATTATTTTTCCTTGATTATTTTAAATAATGTTAGATATGGGGGCATAACGGGGGCATAGCTATGGGGCAGGATGGGGTATCGTTGCACCTCCTAATTACTGTCCCCGTTATACACCTGTTTGTAAGTAAGTGATAATCTAAAGAAATGTTTTGTTTATTAACTAATAAAATTAATTTTTTTAGGTAAAAAACATGATACGAACGTACAAAAAGAAAACTACGAGAGGCAGTTGGTCTGTAGAAAGCATGAAAAACACAATTTATGCAGTCTTAAGCAAAACAGCAGTCTACAGAAAAGCAGTTCAATTATACAGTGTTCCGCAGACCACACTAGAGCGTCACATCGCCAAAATAAAGAAGGGCGAGCCGTTCTTACTTCAACTCCTTACAAAAAGGAATTAGAAGATCGTCAACAAGTTAAGCGGACGAAAAATGGTTCAAACCCAAAAGATCATCGGTTGAAGAACTCAAAGAAACTGAAGATTAAAAAATAATGATGAATATATATACCCCGTACTGCCCCGTTTTGAGTACCCCGTATTGCCCCTACCCCGGGGCACGATGGAGTTTTCATAAGGGTTTCGGAAAATTAAAATAAAAAATATTATTCGATTAGTTACTTCACCAAATTTGGTGCTAAATAATAAAATGATATATAACCTAAGTGTTGTGATTAGTTTTAATTTATAATTATATAATTTTTATAATTTTATTGTTGATTTTCCTTAACGTCCCCGTTATGCCCCCCCTTCCCCTACTATTTTTCTCATTATCTGTGATTCATTTATTGCTTTCATCCATGTTTTTTTGTTAAATCATTATTATGGGCTGTAGAATAAAGGGTATTTATTTGATTTTAAAACAGTATTATTATAGTATACCATATAAGAAGTTATTAACTAGATTTAAAAAATACTCATATCGATAAAAGATTACAGCGACGTAAAATTAATAGATGGAGTCGACGGTCATATTTTACCCTAAGAGTATTATTAGAACATATAACCCAAGTGTAAATCTAATCTAAATCAAATATAATGACATTGTAACACCAATACGTTGCGCGTCGTATTAATTAAAAGCACCTTTGTCCAGTAATAGCTTTGTCAACAGTAATAACACATGCGCTTAATTGCTGAACCCTTTGAAACGCAATAGTACCCACGTTATCGAATTAATACACTTCATGAACAGAAGTTAATGCTTTAATATATTAAGTATTCCACAATTACACTCGCATTTTCTCTGACGACAGAAATTGTAGTAAGTCTGCAATTCAACCGCAAATGGTGTATAATTTTAATAATTTTTATTCCGTAATTCAAAAGCTTATCTCGACGGTTTTATTCGTGATTCCTTAATTTTTAAATCCATGTGAAATTTGAATAAGTCTAACTATAACTCTGCATTAAATAGTTAGCAACTTAATACTATTGCAGAAACTGTTTATGTGTTGTACAATCGGATAGTTGCTTCGCAATTAATTCGAATAGTTCTCATTCCTTTGATATGAGAATATATTTGGAATAGTATGAAACGATATCCAATAGTTGAACGGAAAATGATCAGTTTTCAGCTATTTGCTCATTGGTACTAATAATCGAATGATTAGCAGCTAATGGAAATGAATTGAATACTACCTAAAATAGGAAAAGCTTCAAATGTGTCTTATAGTTATGCAAGAAAAAATATAGCAAACAAACATTTAAAAAGTTAGCTAATAATAATACCTATTTCGATCTATTTCTCGTTAAAATTGGGCCATTCCGTCCGGCGGGGAACCGCTTAGCTAAGTCATGTCCATTCCGATCCAAATTAACTAGGTAGGTATCTATAACCCAGTTCATTAGAATTTACGTCTAACTTTGGGATGAGATATTTTTTGGTCTTTATTTCGGCTGTTTAGTTCTTAAAGCCGGTGCCTCGCGAGACATTAAAGCAGAATTTTAACAAGCTTCTCTTTGACGTTGAGGTTCTTTTTAATATTAAATTATAGTTTTGTCTGTAAATCTTTCAGCTTTAGATCTTTATTATAAGTATCGAAAAGTTGTGGACATAAAATGTCCCACGTGGGTTAATTTGGCAATATGTACATGTTTTCTAAAAAAATGCATACGAATCGGTTATGTCGAGTTATTTCATGCCAGTAAAGCTGCACATGATGTGAAGTAAAATGGCTAAAAATGTATTTGTATTACAGAGTATATTCAGCCAATATCGGTACTTGTGTACGAAAGTCACCGGAGCAGAATAAACATCGATATTAAATTATTAGCTTTCCGCCCGCGGCTTCGCTCGCGTGGACTACTAAATACTGTATTTTGTAGGGGCGCACATTATGAGATTTTGGTCAACCCTATTTCCATAGACAATTATAAAAATCTTTAAAATTGAAATATGAGTCCTATAATCGAAATTTTATAAAGTTTTGTTGCATCACAAGTCGCCTCTACATTTACACGTATGGAGACCAACCTCTAAAAGTATTTATTTTTCACCTAATAACGGTCTATCAGCATATAATTTTTTTCAAACTCTGCACGGTAGTTTTTACGTAATAGACGCATATACGAACAGATAAACCTAACCTAACCCACAATTTTTGTAATTAGACTTGTAGTAGTTGGGTTTTTGTTTTATTAACAATTCCATATTTTTAATGAATAAATAAATGAGAACGAATTATATTGTGAGGAGTTTCTTGTATTTTGTAATGTTGGTTATCGATGTAGGTATTTATAATAACTAACGAGACTGTTTGTGTTTATCTAAAATGTAAGACAACACTATCTTCTATTTTTTTCATATTATGTCATGTTTTTTTTTCTGTTTTTAGCCTGCAATAAAAATATATAGCCGGCTACCCTTGTGCGTAGCGTACTGGAGTACGGTGTAATTGTGTGGAGGCCTCACTATGCGGTGCACAGTCTCAGGATAGGGCGTGTCCAAAAGCGTTTTCTATATCATCTAGCATTCTCTACAGGTGTAGCCAAGAAATTAAATAGTTATACTAATCGTCTGACACACTTCAAAATGAAAACTTTAGATAACAGAAGAAACGCATTAGACCTCTTGTACCTATATAAGATTTTAAATGGCCACATAAACTGTCCGGCATTGCTGTCGCAATTCAAATTTAAAATTCCTTTTACATACCCTAGAAAACCCATTGACCTCTTATCTCCCCCATTACGCAAAACTGTCCTTGGTTCCAGCTCTCCGATTCCCAGACTCTGCAGGCTGCACAATAAATATGCTAAAGATTTTGACATGTTTAACCTTAGTCTATATAAATTTAGGTCTACAATTCATCAGCTTGTATAACACATTGTGAATTAGTTTTTTTTTCCTTTTCTCTGTAAACAACTTTTTATTATAAAGTTATGCATGTGGTGTTTACCTACCGATAATTGTACACTTAGTTTTAAGATAATCTAATCTTTATGTATACTGGTTTTTTCTGTGTAACAATTTACTGGTAAACCTTCAATAAACAAATAACAAACAAACAGAAAAAACACGAGCTGGGGAAACATACTATTCATTACATTGATTTTGCTTTAATAAATACCTTTATTGCTTTTAGATAATATTAATTTTATAAGCACAATATAAATTGTATGATATAATTAATAAACAAATGAAAAAATATATCTTTAATCATAATAAACATAGAATTCGCTCTTTTTGCAGTGCAAATATTGAATTGAGGCTTACAGTAATCGCGATCATATTGCATTGTTAGGTATAAATGCAAAACTTTCTAGTAATTTTATTGTGAATATGATAAAAGTACCACTGGAGTATTCAACAAATATAGACGATTATGAAAGCCACAAGTTTAATAACTATAATTGTTTACAGAATATGTACGTGAATAATATGAGTGGTTAATTAAGAAATGAATAGATAATTTAACGGTCAATATCAAAGATAAAAATATATAAAAGTAGCTCGTAATTAGTTAGATGAAACAAAAGTTTTGGAGAAAATGCTTTTTTCGTGTATTATAATTTCGAATGCACAAAACCAAAAACGTTTTAATTGAAACCCGTATTTTTAGAAAACAATATAGCGATTAAATTTTCAGACTTTCATTTTACAATGGACTTAACACTCTACATTTATTGGTATTTTTGTATCCGTCAGTCGAGAATAAAAATGGATTCGCAATAAAGATAATTGAAGTTTAATTTGGTTTAGAGTTTCGTAGGCGGGTTTTCCAAAAAACTGAATGTCAGATCACTTTTATAAAGTCTAAACTGTTCCAAACGCTTCAGTTTGTGCATTCGTATCTATTTTATTTTTTTAGTAAAAGATAATAAGTTTCAAAATAAGATACGTACATTTATTGACGCATGCTGATTTATATCTGAAAATTAACCTAGAGTGCAAAAAATCGAAAGGCACATAAATAACTATATATAATTTGGACTCATTATTATTAAACAGAATGACAGGAATTCCAAAGTTGATCAATATCAACTAAGTATTTAGATAAATCTCATTGAGCTGTTTATTATTATGCGTCTAAAAACTTATCCATATTCAATATTTGTATGTATGCTGTACACCGTTCAATAAATTCCGATTATAATATTTGATTTATTTAAACATTTTTCGCGGTATTTATTTTACCACAAAAATATCTCTAACAACTAACAAATGTGAATATCATTATTTTTATCCAATATAAAGTTTTGTTCACAATCACACTCTACTACCTTGAAACGAACATTTATATGCAGCGCAGAATTTTTTTAAGTCGTTACATTTCTTTGTCTACGATATTTTAGTGACTTTTTAATTATTTTGGCCATGCCTACTTACACCCGTATTCTAAGAAGTAACCTTAATTTTACCTCCACTCAGGTTAGTCAAATATGACGTATGACGAATTTCAATCGAAAATTCATAACATAAAAATATAATATTTTAATAAATAGATCGGACGAATGGAGGTGCTAAATTTTCTTCTCCGAAATTTTCATAACGTGAGTGGACGTGAGTTAATAGAGTTCCGACCCAGAATGTAAATTTTCGTTGACAGAGGTTGAGTGAAGTCGAGGAATGTTCGAGGAACGTATTAGAATACGGGTGTTAGACACTAGTTTTAGTTTTAAAGCGACAATTTTATGTTTCGAGTGGTACTAACAAGGTTCTAATTTCAGGGATATACGCTTCAATCGGATCTACGACATCGCGCCCGGCGTGTTCAGCCACCTCCACCGGCTGCGGTCCCTGCTGCTGAACGATAACCAGCTGCGAGAGGTTCGCTCTGGTGCCTTCCACGGTCTCCGCAGAGTGAAGTACCTGTACCTGTACCGGAATCGGATTAGACACATCGACTCTGATGTATTCCAGGGAATGACGCACTTGGAACAACTGTGAGTACCGATAAGAAACGGTTGTGAGCAGATCTCAATTGTAGTTGTCGACATAATTAAGCGATTTAAATTATTTACCTGGACACTTTGATAGTTTCATTATTTATTATTTAAACAAATAATAGTAACTATAGAAGAAAAAACGTTTATTTGAAGTTGGAACGGCTTAACTTATACAATTTTATAACTATGTATGGATCGGGAATCATTTGCCATCAATAAAATATTGCTGCTTTTGAATCAATTCAAATCTATACAGAAAATTAATGGGATCTTCTTAATCCGTGTCTGTTTGTCAATCAAATTACGAATGGAAGTTGACCTACTTTCCGGTGTTCTATTGAAATTGTGTACGGTGATTGCGATGCAATATTATGCTTTAAACTTGGTGTGATAAAGGAGCCGAGTTTGGGGTCTGTGTAAAACTTTGTACAGTTTGATTACTTGCCTTCAATCTTCTAGAACATTACGAGTAACAAAACCGTACCTTTTATAGAAACTGTCAAACATATAAATTATAATATAAACATTTGTATCGATATACTGATAGACCAGCTGAAGCCAGATATTGATAAACTATATTTTTATATATCAATGACCCGAGTTCTAAGTAAAGATAAACATAAAACTGCCTACGCGACTCACTCGTTTCTCAATGGATTTCACAGAAATGATGTCATTGTTTAGTTTTATGCACACAATCTATAGAACAGCTTATACGAACTATGTTTAAACGAATATACTGTAATCCATTTATTTGTATTATTTACAATGGGCCTAATATTTTGAGGTCATAAAGGTCATAGTTTAAAAATTGTATAATGTCAAAATGCTAAAAGACATTATTTAAAACTTGGTTCATATAGTTGTTCCATGAATGAAATTGAAAATAATTTTTCTGAGTATTGGCCCATATAAATAGATATGAGAAGTAAGAACCGGTCTGAAGGAAGCCCTTAAGATTTCTCGGAAAAGTAATCGGAATCTGCCATATGACCTTTATCACGACAATACACTCAGCTTAACAATATTTTGTATTTATAATTAATTTTAATTTTTAGGAAATTAATGATGGGCTTATGATACACGGTAGCATTATTTAGTAGTAGTGTGAAATAATCTATTGTATCAGGTACATACCTACTTGGCCAATTATAAAACAAACAATATCCTTTTGACCCCATTGCGGTTACAGCCATCAGTGTAGGTGATAATAAGTGCACATGTAAATATAACCCACTTAGCTTAACAGTACTTTTCGATTATCTTCTATTTATAAACCAAAGAATCCTATCTCCTTAAATGCAAATAGTTATAATAACACTAGCCGCGCCCCGCGGTTTCACCCACGTAACGTCTGATCATGTGGCAACTCCGGGATTAAAAGTAGCCTATACATATGTTATTCTGAATCCTTACCAAGTTTTATAATAATCGGTTCCGTAGTTTTGCGTGAAAGAGTAACAAACCTAAAAACTTATTCGCATTTATAATAAAAGTACGATTGACCTATTTTGAATTAATAAGAACTATCGTTACTACACAGGTACTTGCACGTCAATGAAATACATCAGATCGAACCCGAAACTTTCTCCAACCTGCCACGTTTGGAAAGGCTGTGAGTATTTCGCATCTTGTTACAAATATTCATCATAAGTGCTTGTAACAGTAACTGTAGATGGCTATAGTGTTTATTCATATCGGTTTCCATTGCTTCAGGTATTTGCATAATAATAATTTGAAGACTATCCCTCCTGGGTCCTTCCGAGGTTTGCCGAAGCTCCAAAAACTACGGTTAGATAGCAATGCTCTCATTTGCGATTGTTCAATGCTCTGGTTTGTTCGTATGCTCTCCGAACATACAGAGATGAGCATCGCTGCTACGTGCTATGGACCATCAGGCAGCATGGGGACATCGTTATCTACTATGAAGGAATCCGATTTTAACTGCAGTAAGTTTATTAACTTACAACCAAATACTTTTATCTGACCGTATGATATCATACTTACATCATACAATATTTCAGAACGACCCGAATTTGAAAAAGAACCAGAAGACGTGGTTGTTAACTTTGGTGAAGATGCCATGTTCGTTTGTTCTGCAACCGGTGAACCTACTCCCGAAATAGTTTGGTATCGTGACTCCTCAGTCATAGATTTAGATTCATCGAGGTATGACATAAAGAGTAACGGTACACTCATGGTTCACCAAGCTGATGAAAATGATGTTGGCATTTTTGAATGCATAGCTAAGAATCCAGCCGGTGAAGTCCGTTCTCGACCTGCAAGAATGATGATGCATACCATAGTTAGTGAAAAAGGTACAATATTTAAAAAAAAAATAACTATGGATTATATAGTTCAGGCAAATGTCTAAGTATAGTTTTTTTTCAGACTACCCTGTGTTCACGGTTTTGCCTCGAAAGCAGATGGTTCATCTAGGTCAAAATTACGTGTGCTTTGATTGCATCGCTACTGGCAATCCAAAGCCACACATTTCTTGGCTATTCAATGGCGGAAAGATTTTGTTGTCCGATCGACTATCTTTGCGACACAATGGATCAATTGTAATTGAAAACGTTCAGGATATAGATGCTGGGACATACACTTGTGAAGCAGAAAATATCCATGGAAAGATATCAGCTTCTTGCAAGCTTGAGGTTATGGGTGAGTTTTATTAAAATTGTAAGGAATAAAGCTAGTAAGTATTAAGGTATTAAGTAAACAAAGTTATGTTCTTTTTTGCAGTTACACCTGCGTTTATAATGGTTCCGAAGGATGAATCGGTAACTATAGGTGATACCGTTCACTTTACTTGCACAGCTCGAGGTGTTCCAAAACCAGTCATAACATGGTACAGGAATACAATGGTTTTACCTCCAAAAGAAAATATTATTCTGAGTAACGAAAATCAAAACTTAACCATAACTGACGTAACCGAGGACGATGATGGTATTTACCATTGTCGTGCAGAAAACTCGGAAGGTTTGACTGAAATATCTGCCCTTCTAAAAGTTCAGGAAATCCAAGTAGTCGCACCCAAAATTGTCTCGCGCCCTGAAGACATCGAAGCATATAAAGAAACAACAATACAAATGCCCTGTGAATATGAAAGTGATCCTCTCGCTAACATAGAATGGCGAAAAAATGGAAACAGAATAATACCAAACGAAAGATTTACAATTACTTTGATAGGAAGTTTGATTATCAACAATATATCTTTAACTGATACAGGAACTTACGAGTGCTCAGTTTATAATGACCACGGCCGAGATACAGCATCAGCATATTTAACAGTGAAGGATCATATTTTACCCGGCGATGAATATGTTAACATAGCTTTAACTGAAGCAACTCGAGATGTAGATCAAGCTATTGCTAGGACGATTGAACAAATGTTTACAAACAGAAGCGGAACAAGCGTACATGATCTTTATAGATTAACAAGATTTCCAAATGCACCCGCTAGGGAAATTGCAAGAGCGGCTGAAATCTACGAAAGGACCCTAGACAAAGTTCGTGAGTACATTCAAAGAGGCTTAAAAGTCACTACAGTAGAGCCATTCAATTACGATAACATATTATCTACTAAACACTTAGACATTATTTCTCGTCTGTCCGGCTGCGTTGCGCACAGAAAAGCTGAAGATTGTTCTGACATGTGTTTTCATAAAAAATACCGTACTATTGATGGTAGTTGTAATAACTTTGAAAATCCAACTTGGGGTTCATCTTTGACGCCTTTTAGAAGGATTCTGTATCCAATTTATGAAAATGGTTTCAGTCAGCCTGTGGGATGGAATAAGGGGTTAAAATATAATGGATTTTCGTTACCAAGTGCCCGAGCAGTTTCAACAAAGGTTATCTCGACAAAAAACATAACTGGGGACGAGTATCTCACTCACATGCTTATGCAGTGGGGACAATGGCTGGACCATGATTTGGACCATGCTTTACCATCTGTCAGTGATCAAACATGGGATGGAGTGGATTGTAAGAAAACATGCGATTATGCGGCACCATGTTTCCCAATAGACGTACCCCCAAATGACCCTCGTATCACTAATCGTCGTTGCATAGATTTTATAAGAACAAGTGCTGTTTGTGGATCGGGTATGACATCAGTCTTGTTTGGAAACCTGGAACCCCGAGAACAAATAAATCAATTGACTTCTTTTATCGATGCTTCCCAAGTTTATGGTTTCGATAAGGCCGTTGCTGAAGATCTAAGAGATTTAAGCAACGAAAATGGGACTCTGCGCGTAGGAGCCACATACCATGGAACTAAACCTCTTTTACCAACAACAGGTATTAATGCTATGGACTGTAGGCTCAACTTAGTTGAAAGCACACGGAGCTGCTTTGTAGCTGGAGACATCAGAGCTAATGAACAAATAGGTCTTGCAGCTATGCATACTATCTGGATGAGGGAACACAATCGCCTTGCTAATAAATTGAAAGCAATAAACCCATTCTGGGATGGCGATAGAGTATACCAAGAAGCAAGGAAAATTGTGGGTGCTGAAATGCAAGCTATTACTTACTATCACTGGTTGCCATTAATCCTTGGTCGCCAGGGGTATGCCCTTCTCGGTGACTACTCAGGTTATAACCCTGACATAAATCCTTCAATTTCTAACGTTTTTGCTACAGCGGCGTTAAGATTTGGCCATTCGCTTATAAATCCCGTACTTCACCGTTATGATGAACATTTTGAAACTATTCCTCAAGGGCATTTGCTTTTACGTAATGCATTTTTCTCCCCATGGCGACTCGTAGATGAAGGAGGAGTTGATCCCTTAATAAGAGGAATGTTTATGACACCAGTTAAATTGAAAACACCCACTCAAAATTTAAATTCAGAACTTACAGAAAAATTGTTCCATACAGCTCACGCGGTCGCCCTGGATTTGGCCGCTATTAACATCCAGAGAGGTCGCGATCACGCTATCCCACCATACACGAAATGGCGAAGTGTTTGCAACATGACTGAGGTAAATGATTTTGATGACTTAGCTGGTGAGATATCCGACAAGAGTGTCAGGGACAAATTGAAAGAACTTTATGGCTCTGTTCACAATATTGATGTATGGGTTGGTGGTATCTTGGAAGATATGTCTAAAGGCGCTAAAGTGGGACCGCTGTTCCGATGCATTCTTATTGAACAATTCAAACGTTTGCGAGATGGCGATCGCCTGTGGTTCGAGAACCCCTTGACATTTAAACCAGACCAATTCAAGGAAATCCAAAAAACTAACTTGGCTCGCATTTTCTGTGATAATGGTGACAATATTGACACAATTGGCGAAAATGTATTTATATTGCCAGAAATACAGGATGGACTTACATCTTGCGAAGATTTGCCTTCAATTGATTTAAGGTATTGGATGGACTGTGAGACTTGCGGCGATGATCACGATATAGATAATAATCGCGTACGCAGAGATGTATCCTTTGAGCCGAACCACAATCAAGTAATTGAAAATGAACATCGCTTGGAAATACTCGAAGAATCTCAAAACGATCTGCTCAGAATCGTTGAAGATCTGCAAAGAAAAGTAGAGTATCTGGAAAACACATGCCAGAAAGTGTAAAGTGTATTCAAAGACAATTCATTATAAGCATATCAGAACAATATCAATATATTAAGTGTTTAGGATAAATTGGCAGTGTAAATTATTACTCGTGTTTAAAAAAGTGGTTATGTAATTAAATATAAAATTCATCCCCTTAGAGCGAAAACTAATAAATCTAATATGACAAAATTTACTTTTTAGAATCAGCATTTAATTTTTTCTTCACATTTTTTTAGTGTTACTGAGTGAAGATAGTAGGCAAAAGCATATTTTGAAATAAACATTGTTGAAGACAATTGAGTATTTTACGATTCAAATAAATGCATTACTGTTAATTAAAACAATTCGATTAGATTTTTTTAAATGATTATTTCGATTTTGAAAATTAAAAGAAGGTTGTTTTATTTACCGATTATAATTATTATCATTTCAAATAGGATCTCTAAATCTTATATTTCATTGCTTATCACTTTAAATTTTATTCATCACATTAATTCATGCGATACCCCAAAGGAACAATAACATGAAACTATTTGAGCCCCCAACATTCACCGCTTGAGAAATTAAAGACATGTCACATGACCTAGACAAGGCTAAGACGATACGACCTAAAGCTCACCACCCTAATACGACCTAAACCGTCAGACAAAATGTATATGGCCCATAATTGGTATTTGTCCTACTTTTTGACGGTTCGTTAAAATGTTTGTTTTTTTGGTGACGTTAATTTATAATCTGTGTTTTACATTAAATTTAAATAAAAAATATTTAAGTTTACTGCTATAATTTTCCTTGCATGAAATAGCATCATCTTGTTTCAGCATTTATTTTCTGAATTGAATTTATTCTCAATTATTTTTCTCAATGAAGTATGTTTGATTGTTATCTGCATACGTGAGCATTATTACATTTTACTATGTTATTCCTTTCAGTGATATTATAAATATTTTTTTTGTCTTAAGTTTTTCTTTTGCGTCAAATTACTACTCCCTATTATATCCGGTTTTAGCAGTCGACTCGATGTATTTATTTATTTACAATTCGCTTCATGCACTTAAGTAAATCAGTATTACAATTAATTGTTACAATAACAGTCTTCAAAAATATTTTAATATACAAACAAAATAAATTTTGAAGGTAAACATTGAAAATATCTATCTATCTTTTATAAATCTATCTTTTTTATTCCCGTTGCAGTACACGGATTAATTTGAATTTTGATCATTTGGAATGTTTAATCTCAATAAATATTTTTAAGGATTTTTTTTAAAATGAAATTACTTATAATAAATTTACTTTCAAAAAGAACTATGTTATTTGCTTTAATATGTGTACAGAACATCATATATTTTTTAAATATGGTTATTATATAAGTGGCTTATAAAATCTGTACGATACTTCAAAACTATATAATTAACTAACTATATATTTAGTTTTGTTTAAGTACGATTTAATTATTATTTATTATTTTATATCGAAAATTATTTATTTTATTTTGTTTTACAACACAAATGGCCGAAACTAGTGGCATGTACATTTTTAATATAAAATCCTATAAATCAATACATAATTAATTTTCGTCAAATGCTTTGCGCAGCTATGAAATTTCGATACGTTTTCCTTGGGGCCTTATTCCAGACAATAGGAACATGTTACATTATTTTAAATTATGGATTGCATTGGTCGTTTTAATTGTCCTCGTGTATTTTTTTAAATATAATCTACTTGAACAATCTGTAAATTAAAAAAGTACCTAAATCATTTTAAGTAAAATTAATTTGGTGTAACTTACTTAATATTTAGGCTAATTTGACAGAAGCACGTATAGTATATTATTGTTTTGAATTAGCCATGCCACGCCGAAATCACTCACTTAGGTCGATAACTTTCCACATTAAAATGAAAACGTAAATTACGTTATTAATTAACATTAGCAAAAATTTCACTTATGAAACTTGTTATTTTTTTTAAATAATTTTATGATTTTTTAACGTGATTATTTCAAAAGGCACATACTTAATAGAACTGGGTTAGTTTTCGTTCTATGGGATATATGCGTTAAACTCAAATATAAAAAACATTACAGAGAGCATTTTTGGCCACCATAACATCTGTGTGGCTGATAAGTAATATTTGTGTATTTGAGATTAACCGGGATAAATGTGAAAAAAAAAAGAAAACAAAAAAAATTGAAAAACTCAAAACACAAAAATATATTTAAACTATTGGTGTTTAGATTATAAGTGTTTACATTTTGACGACTGAGCATTCAAACGGATACGATGAGGATTAATTCAAAAGTTGTAATAATATTATCTGTATTATAATCTCTATGAAAAAAAAATTAAAAAAATATATTGACGTTTAGTGGTAAGTGACGTGATACGCAATCTAATGACTGAGCCTCCTACACGGATCCTGCGTTGTATTGAACAATGAACAATAATGATTATGATAATATGTGTACTAAAATAATAAAAAAATACAAAAAAATATTTAAAAATAAGTAGAAAATACATAAAAATCGTGTCTCGATGTTGTAAAACTTAGTGGAGGTTCCAATTTTTATTTTCGCCTATATTTCATCCAAACATTGATTGCGTCGAAAAATGTACAATAAATCTATACTCTCCTATGTGGTCCAACTATTTAAGAATTTATTTTTAATCTTATTATATTAAATCCTAAGATTAGTTACTAAAGCTTGTCTGGAGGTTTTTACTAATGTTACTATGAAAAATTATAACTGTATTATTTATGGTTGACTTGTTTTTAAGTATTTATTGCAGGGTTTTCTATTTACAATCACTGTGTTATAATCTGTAGCTGTAAATAAGAACGATAATAATAAAATATTGAATAGCGAATATTGTATTTAATCTTTAACACTTATGGATATTAGGTGTCTATTTAATCCAATTTCAAATATTATAGGGATAAGAACTTTTAATGTTTTTAAAATTTGTAGTCTTATTTACAGCCTTATTATTCTTATTTCAGTTTATTAACAGTTATTTTATTATTTTGTTTTGATTTATACCTACTTTTAACGTAAACGAGTGATGTTATTAATGTAGAATTAGTTTGCATTTAATGTTTGGTAAAGCCCAGTAAGTTGTATTACTTTCCCATTCGATACTGAGTTGTTTAATAAACTAAGCACAATAATCATTAATCATTATCAGGTTCCGTCCTTTATCAAAATTTTTGGGTTAGTGACGATGTATGGAAGGTAAAAAATAAGATGGTCATAAAACGAGTAAGGACATATTCGAAATATAATACACGTGTTAGAATTTCTTTTTCGGTATCGTAGTTGCGCGCTTGGTACAATTTATTTGCGCGAGCTGGCAAAGGTTTTAATGAAGTTTAGACATAATAAATAAGTACTGCTGAAAAATTCTAGGACGCGTAAAAACAGATTATTTGGTTTATTTTTTCCGATCACTTGACCGTTTGATGTCATCACAAAAAGTTGTACTGAAAAATGTTGAACTCTGAACTTGTCGTAGTGTCTAATACTTTCTAAAAGGCGATTAACTATGAACTTCTTAGAAGATAACGTTGAAGAATGTTTTAATAATTATAGTATTAAAACAAGCAGCCCGTAATGATGCAGTGTTAAGTACTTACATATCTACTTAGTACGACAGTTCCTTAAAATTAACTAGTTTATTCCATTAAAAACAAATTTAACTATCTCTACAAGGCAATTTTCATCAATTAATTCTGCATTGTACACTGTGAAATCGTTCGAGAATATTAAAATGTAAAGTACTAACTGTTGTAAAGCAAATACTACAGCAACTATTTTCAAATAGCTGTTATGAAAATAGTCACGGGTTTCATCAATGCGAAATTCATTTAACATGTTAATTATTGCTATTAATGGATTACATAAATAAATGTTGATGTTTTAAATGCGATTGTATAATTATTCATTTATTAGCATTGGGTAATAAGGAGAGTTATCGGGATTTCTTATATGAGATATTTGGCGTGGGTAAAAGCTTTATAAACGTTGTAGCATCACGTCTCATCATCACCCCTTCTCTCAAATAAGCTACGTCCCTGAAGTTGGCATTATGTTTTGTGACTGAACTCAGTCGCCAGGACTACCATAAGATAAGTAGGTAAGTACAGAAGTTTTTTACACCTACGCACAGTGACAGTCACGTGACATTCGCGCTCCGTGTGGTCCGATGTAGTCCGTAATATCCTGTCGGGGAACAGTCTCTATGTGTGCTCGAGCGCGTACAGTTTGACTTCTGTACCTATCTATTTTGTGGTACTTCTATTGTCACATTAAACCATTACTCTTGTATATTTAACTTTTACAATATTGTTAAGCGTCGTACTTGAATCACAAATAGTATGCGCATGATTGATGCTTATTAGCCAAAAGTGTCTATTATAGTCATTATTATTTAAAGCAGATTAAAAAATCTCGCACTTAGATTTTAAGAATAGCTTAAGTACTTAATGTCGCTTTTAATCGTTGTAGGTATGTCCAAAAGTTCCGGCTCGTAACAGTAGCAGAATCATTAGACTTTTTAAATTTAAATTTAACGTTTGCATTCAATTCAATAAATCATTTAAGGTTTATAACCGTGTTTTATAGCCATGCATTTCATTCATTATTTAAAAACAAATAAAAGCCAAAATTTATTTTTCAGATATACAAAAATATTTTGTGTTGTATTCATTATTATAGTACATGTCAACAGGGTTCAGTTTGTGACAGAAAAGCACGTGAAAATAAAGCTAAAGTTAAATATACTTAGTAGTTAGCAATTATACTGAATTAACATCTGAGTAATTTTGCGGAAGATTATTATCGTTTTATCTTCAATTTTATGCTTTCTCATGGTTAGCGTTAAATTTGTAGCGAGTAAAACTTTATGCCCCTGCGAATCAGACTTACTTTTATTAACGTATATAAAAAGGCAACGTATTTAAACAAAAATTGGTCTAATGATACTGCTAAGATGCACTTAAAATAATTTGAAATCAACATTCAAATTCCTAATTTTACCTTGGACCTTCACACATATTCCAAATGTTACTGTTTCCTGATATTAGATGCGACATTTGTTTTGAGTTTAATTTATTCATTTCAATAAAGTGCGTCTTAGTAGAAAATAAAATTTATTTAAAAATTTGAAATAAAAAGTATATACGTGCTATAAATGTTTAATAGACTTAATTTTTATTTTGATTGCATCAAATTAAATTAACTATTTACCAAATTATTTTAAGTGCAGAAATGAAGTGTAAACGACTTTAGAATAAAACTTATAAATAATATAGAAATATAAATAGGTTTGTCCCGGTGATGAAGGGTAATAAGAGAGAAAGTATTTTGCGATGTGTTTAAACCTAGGTAAATTGTTATTACTTACAATATTATCCTTAAATAAAAATTTAATGTGCTTGCGTCCACATTATTTCGCCAAAGTGATAATACATATCGCTTCAAATTTTATTAATATATTTTTTATTGCGTTCATTATCACTACATAGTATAAAACAAAGTCGCTTTTTCTGTCATGTGTCATGTTGTATGTCCCTATGAACGCTCAAATCTTTAAAACTACGCAACGGATTTTGATGCGGTTTTTTTTAATAGATAGAGTAACTCATGAGGAAGGTTTTTATCAGCATTGCACCCGTGCGAAGCCGGGGCGGGTC
>LQNK01000195.1:178521-203610 GCA_001586405.1 Phoebis sennae | reverse complement strand
ATAGGTTTGTCCCGGTGATGAAGGGTAATAAGAGAGAAAGTATTTTGCGATGTGTTTAAACCTAGGTAAATTGTTATTACTTACAATATTATCCTTAAATAAAAATTTAATGTGCTTGCGTCCACATTATTTCGCCAAAGTGATAATACATATCGCTTCAAATTTTATTTATATATTTTTTATTGCGTTCATTATATTTTATTAAATAGGGATCAAAACTAGAGATCATCAAAATTGGTTTAGAATATCCGAGATACGGGAACGAAAATTCAGGCTTTCCTGAAACATTTAAGAATTTAAGCGATATTTAAGAAACTCATAAAATGATGACTGATACATAAGGTAGAGCTTTAAACATCTAGTAGAAATAGTGAATATCTTGTATGTAGGAAGATTGATCGAATTTTGATGTCAATTAAGATAAATGATAATGTAAGAATGCAAAACATGGAAATGGTCATAAAGAAAACAAGGCTTAGAAAGTCTCATATGAATTACTATGAAATAAAGTTTGGCAAATTGCATAATGTATCGCAAAGAATTTGTGTAATATCATTAACTACGCCTAGGTACGCTCATCACCGCAGGTAGGAATTTGGCATTTATCTACTCCTATCTTCTTAGCTCAGCCTGAACCTTTTGGACATTACTCTGTCTTGGTCTGATATGGATTCATCTAGAGGCTGGTACAATATGTTAGCAGAATGATAAATATTAGTAGCTTGAAGTTACGGACGACATTTTTTTGTAAAAGGACGTAAATAGAAAAGTGTTGATGATCCGTTTGTATCGCCCTTAAGGGTCTTCGAAAATTATTTCGGATGTTGCTTAGGTGCGATCAAACAATAGTGATTAAAAGCAGTCCACTTATGATGACGTTTCTAAGTCTGGAACACGTTACCAAAGTTGGTATATGAACTAATTAGGTCTGTCCTTTAAAAATCATTATGGGTTGTCAAATGATAAAAAATATAATGTTGGCATATTTTAATTAAGAAAAAGACCCAGATAAATTTTATCGAAACTAGCAATAAATGAGACCGATCAATAATTTTAATGCTCTTTAAGTATAATATAAATGCCACTATATTTATCATTCTGTGTGAAAAATGTTTAAATACATAAGGTTTGGATTTGTATGGCGCTTCTATATTATATATTGATGTTCGATGTGTAGTGAAAAAAATAAATGAAAAACCCAATTCAGTTGTTTCATTTACATACCCACTTATTATTTATATAACCATTTTATATGAAATCTAATAATACATCATAAATTAAAACACGAATTAATAAATATTTTTTTATTTATCTATGGAATACTTAAACAAAATAACATTTTGAAACTAATCAGTACATAATATCAACATAATTTAAGACCTATCAGACGGTAAAATAAAGAATTAATTTTGTGCCTTTTTAGTTTTTGAAGATTTATTGCAGCAATACTATGTTTAATTGCAATACATATTATTGCTATACTAATTCTTTATTTAGATCTTTTCAAGAAATTGAGTATGCAATGTTTGCATGTTAAGTGAATTCAGCAACCCATGAACGAAACATACAGAGTATCACAGGATTCTTGCTAGCTATGCAAACGGGCAAAAGAGTGAAAGAAAGGTTAATAAATGTAAAAGTCAATATCATCATGATAAGCTGTAGTCTATGTATTTGGTCACTACTGAACTTTGATCATAAAAAATAACTACTAAATTCCAACATATTTGGTATGTCTGCCTATAGCTAATAATTGATTCTTGTCCTTATTCCTGACTTCTACTTCGAGAAAGGCTATTTTTTTGCCCAATTTCTTGGTAACTGCTTCCACTTCTACATTATCCCCTTCACGTGCAGCACTCATATAACTAAAAGAATATGTGTATCCAGTTTAACACACTTATTGCATATTAATAAATTAAATTTTAAAATAATACAAGTTAAGACTATTAATTCATTACAATATGTACTAATACTATGGTAAAAAATGTTTAAAATTGATACACTTTTTATATTAAATATCATCAATATTTTGAAGTTACCAGTAAACAATAAAATACTTAAGCATGACTGTATAAAAATCCTAAGTTATATGTCCGTATAAATGTATGGCACTATATGGTGCTGATTTTTTATTTTTCTCAAGATATACATCGCCTTACCTTATACTAAGATCAATGGAGACACCTCTGGTCTCAACAGTTTCATTTGCTGTTAGGGCATATGTGGAAATGGCATCTACCAAATGTGCAATAAAACCTCCGTGGAGAGTTCCTCTTTGGTTCAGATGCTCTGGCCCCACTTTGAACTCTGTGACTAATTTACCATTTGAGCAACAAACTACTTTTACCTAAGAAATAACATGTTTTTAAATTTTTTATTTAAGTAATCCTTTACACTACCAACAAGTAAACCAAGTAAAATTTGGGTAGTTTCTTTATGATGGAGCAGGCAAAAGTATGTATGGTTCACCTGATGTGAATTGAATACTACAACATAGCCATAGCAAAAAGTACACAGCTTTTAAAGAAGGGTCTCTTCTTTGTAAGGTATGTCACATAGGGGATCAGTGGGATAGAGAGGGAAGGAAGGAAAAGAAAGAATAGCAGAGTATAGGAAACGGAGCGTTATGATATCGGGACTATGAAAAATTTTCGTCATTTTTGTCCGAAATAAGAAGCAGAATAGGTTGGGACAGAAGAGGTACAGACTGGGAATACAGACCACCGGGCCCTGCTCACAACCCCTTTTGAAACACAATATAAATTTTTCTTTTATGCGAGCTTAAGTTTTCTTGCTCAAATCTCACTCTTGAAAGTATAATAATAAGTATACATTTTATGTTCTTCTTCATTTCATACTTGCCTTACGTAAGTTTTGATCAAAACACTTTGTAGACGCGATTGTTTTCGTGAATAGTTCAGCTACTTTGGCCGCTTTATTACTCATTTTTAATACGTACTAAACTATTCAATTACAGTAAATGACACATAATAAAATCTGTGTAATCTCTACCTCGTGATTTTATTTACAAATAGATCAAATTTAAGTTTATTTTACTAAGGTCTACGAGTGTTTTGACTTTTAAAAATATGACAAATGTCACAATGACAATGACATATGAGATTGACAATTATTATTATTCGGCTACACTCTTGTTTCAATAAAATTCTTAACATTTAAAATATACTTTGACGAACCACAAAATATATTTTATCCTTTATCTTTTTCACTGAATTATAATAATATTATACCATAATAAATATCATCCCGAATTATTTGCATAAGCGTGTACTCAATGGCAGAGTTACACTTAATACAAAAGAGTTATCAGTTAGTATGAATACGTCGATTGCCTAGTTTCGGACCTTTGCTTCTCAACTCTTTTATTAGATTTTATAAAGGTATGAGTCCCTCGAGATTGGGTCGTGTAGTAGGCCTGTTAACAGATCCTTATCAGTATTTTTAACAAACCGTAGGGCAAGATGTAGGTAGCAGAATGCCTAAACTAATTTTGGAAGTTCATTTCCTAATATCATCTTAATTGATGTTTCTTCATCTCATTCTTCATGTTTCAATGGAAACGTGGGTCGTCAAATGAAGTCGTTAAGCTGCCTCTTAAAAAAGCCGGCCGGTTCAGTTTTAATTCCTTTTGCCACTATTTTATCCCATTTCGTATGCTAAATAGGATAAACTGTAAGGTAGATTTCGTAAAGTAAGTTTAATAGTTTTCAAATTGTATTGTGCTGTGTATCGTTGGAGTTTTAAGCTTTCTGGGGAAAGTTTGTTGTTGGGTATACTACACACAACTGTTCCTAAATATGTACCTATTTATGCAGTATGCATTTTAATGATATGTGTATATAAAAAGTTAGGGAATTTTCGTAAAGGCTATTCTCGGAAACTACCAAACTGATTTTTAAATGTAGAAATGGGATATTTCTATTTAAAAATAATCGCTATTCTAAAAAAAAACTTCTTTCCAAAAACTCGTTTTATGGTTAGTTTTTTGCCACAGCATCATTTATTTACTTAACGTTAAATTTTGATACTGTGGCGAAGCTGGGTCCTTGGCTGTAACATTAGTTTAAATATTACACATATAAATACAACACTTTAGTCCTAATAATTATTGAAATTAGTCGGATAAAGTATTCGGATTCACAAGGAAAAAAAATTACGCGCAAAATATAATACACGTATAATTTCGTAGAACAATGAACAGGCGCGGGATAAATTGCACATGTTGGCTTTCAAGTTTGCATATAAATCGGCTTTCAAGAATCATTATTTTATATCTAATAAGAATAGCAAAAAAATGATGTAATGAGGGAGTTAATTAATTTATTGAATTAATTACTTGCATTTTAAATAAGTAAGTTAATTTTTGCGATATTTAAAAAAATCTGGGATACTGGAGCGGAGTGTACAACAAAAAACAAACATTATTCTAGTATTATATTATCTGTGGTTTAAAGTGACAAAAATTAACGATATATTGAATGAAATTAAGAAATACTACAATAAAATATTGAAAACTAGTTAGTGGAAAATGTAGTTGTATACAGTTGGTACGTACTATTCATAGCACAGAACATTAATTTAATGTTCTGCGGTTCATAGTAAGTATGTTAAATTAAATAAATGCTTGGACAACTTTCACTAGGTATCTACAGGCAGTTTAATATAAAGTTTATGAATTTTTGACAATGTCTTTTTTTTGGGGACATTTATTTAATATTTCTTATTTAATCTTTTACAGTCTGGAAATTACAAATGTTTTGTCAGGCGCAATAGCATCCAAAGCAATAGAGCAATAGAGTCTTTTCTCGACATTAGTTTTAGTAATTTTTTTAAACAACGAACTCAATCTCAATGTCTAATAATATTTTTCTTCTAAATTTGAATCTAAATCATTACTTATCATGTTTTCCCAATACATCCATTGCATAATCCGATCAGTTTGCATGACAATGGTTGACTCTTCGATTCTATCACGTACGCTACAAGTCACGACGTGACAAAATCAAACTGAACTGCTTGATGAACTGTTTCATTTCATTTCGCGTGTTGTGAGCATTAAGTGTATGCTAATTAACATTTGTCGAATGTAACTAACAAATATATTATGACATGTGACACGTCAGGAGGATTGCTTTATCTGTGGTAGAAAATTTTGAATGTAGAAAGGTTGTTCTTTCTGATATCAATCTTTTAAAACGTGAGCTCTGTCCTATGACTAGATCCTAGTCATCCGCATCCAGAATCTAGATATTCGGTTATATTTTGATATTTATCTATTGAATAATCAGGTCAGGTTTCTATGACAATGGCTAACTCCTCGATTCTATCACTTACGAAGTCAGGACGTGACAGAATCAAACTGAATGCTTTGATGAGCTGTTTCAGAGCATTTGGTGGTTTGTGAGCCTTACTTTAGTATAATAATATAATATGCTAATTCTCATTAATCGGATTTAGATAGCACTAGCTTCTGTCCGCGACTACGCTTGCGGTTTTATTCAGCGTATATATGTATATCAATGAAATGTATACTTTCGTCTGATCCAGCCTATCTGTATACGAAATTTCATCAAAATCATTTCGGTAATTACTGCGTGATTGACATACAAACATCCAAACATGTAAACATCCAAACTTTTACATTTGTAATATTAGAAGGGAGTAGGATTTATAAGGTCACTAGCAAATCTAGTAATGCCCGTGATGTTGAATAGACTAGAAATCTAGAAGGAATCGAAAATATTTTTCAAATCCATGCAGTTGTTTTAAAGGTTAGAGGTTTGAAGCAAACAAACTCTTTCCCTTCATAATATTGATGTAGTTTTATAGCTTATTCTTGATTTTTTACTATAAGTTCAGAAAATTATTAATACTAAAAAACTAATAAATAGCATGTAGCTGTAGGTACAAATTGGACAATCATTATTTACTTAATGTTTTTTCAGTAAAAAGAAACGTTTATCTATTTGATCATGCTATCCATTTAACATAATTTTAGTCCTTCAATAAGCTCTAATATCAAATAATAATCTAAGCACATTATAAGTAATGGTATTAAAATCAAATCTATTATTGCAATAATTTTAGTATGAAATGCCGTCCCCTTTTTAATGTTTACTTTTACAAAACACCTTCATACACATATAGTATATTTTGGAATGCTTACATTCAAAAGAGTATAAAATTGAATCGCCAATTAGTAGAATTGCTTAATTAAGAATTTCTAATATTGTCTTAATTACTGAAAGCTCTGTTTGAAACCCTTTGTTAAGTACCAATAATAATTATTAAACTCAAGCATAACACAATTAAATATAAATTTCTATTATTTTCTATCTTTCTATTAATTTCAAAAATCTATGAAATGTCCTTCTCTGTCCAGTTTCCATGTTCTATGACTGAAACCTGCCTGATTTCAAGAAGAGTATTCTATGGACATATTCTTAAATTTATGTTTAGAAAAAAATATGTTTTGTAGTTGATATTTTATAATTGCAGTAAATCAGAAAATATTTTCATACTATGTTCTAATCATGTAAAATATAGTTGCCCAAAATACATTCCAAGAACAGTTTAGTCGAGATAGTTTAGTAGAAAAAAAACTCCTAAGGAACAAAATTTCATTGAATTTCCGTCAACCACAACGGTCACAAGTTACAGTCATCAGATGACGTCACCCAGGACACGTCAAACGATTGCGTGATTTATGTAACATTACACATATTGACACACTTTCGACGATGGACGCTTCCTAGGCCAAGTACGAACAAATTAGGTCGCGTAATACACGCTAATAACAATATGAAGTGACGATTAAAGGTAGGCGTCCACATATCAGTAGCGTAATCGTGAAGTGCATAAGATTTCACTGATATTCATTGTATACAAAGAGAGATAAGTGCGTTTACTGATTCGCATAGTAAGGATCGTTTTCTATGCAGGGTAACTCGACGTATTCCTCCCCAGCAAAAGATCGGCATGAAGTAGTATTGGACTGTGTTTCGTACGGTGAGCGGGTGCCGGGAGGCCTTTAGTCCTATCCCATTTCTCTTACGTCCTACTCCTCTCTCAATTCCCTATCATTAATCCCCCCCTTATCCCCTCCTCTTCCTTTTAGCCGGCAAGGCTTCTGCGAAAATTTGATGTTGTAGAAACTCGTGGGATGCGGTCAGTCACTTAATATCAGGTGAACCGCATGTCCCACTTGCCTGCTATAACATAAAAAAAAATCTTATTTCATATTTCACTTTTACGATCTAGAAAAAATTTCACGCTACAGATGTAACAAATTTAATTAAACGGGTGCCGCTCATTCCGACCGCAGTCTACTTAACGCTATTTATTACCGATCCAATTACATCTTACCTAGACACGATGCTACTTTTAATTAACAGCAATCTTCATTGAATGGATTATGCCTGTTTTTAACGTTGAGGAATCTGGGTTAAGACGTAATAAGAGCTATGAGAAGCAAATCTGCAATGGATGGAGAAATTTGAATTTCGCTTATGATTGAATATCGGTACTTCTGTCATAATATTAGAAGAATAGATTGCTTAGTGAAGCGCATTTATCAGCCTCGATGAAAACGGGATCGCTCTAAAGAAAAATAATGGTATATAAAGTTCCAAGCCTTTATACGTATGGATGCATAAAAGCTTTTTGTATATGATAATATTGATTGATAAATCAGTGCAGTAAAATAGATAATATTAAATGCATTCTTTCTATTACTAGTAAGATTCACATGATTTGTTATGAATTTAAAACAACACCCGCAAGTTGCTGCGTAGCAGATTTTCACTTACACAAGAGTAGCATTAGTCTGATTGCATATTTCGTTGTTATAGCAGGTACAAACAGAAGCTCACATCCTTTTTCTTAATCCAATAACGCTCCTCGTAATAATTTCAGTAAAAGGAAACATAATATGTTTATGGTGTTAACAATTCGGACGACGTCTCTCACCTGTTCCTGTCCTTTGCCTTACGCAACAAAGGCTAAATCCGATATTGCAGTAACCTACAATACTGCTACAATTTCACCGAGACCGGTCCAACGTGAACCAGCGAAATCGAGAGCACATTCTTGGCGCAGTTTTAATTCATTATTCAATTACCGAGCTATGTGTATCCGTAAACATTGCGTAAAAGCGATTGTAAGTTTAATCGGAAGGTGAACGTTTTATTTTAAATAGGCTTTTAATATTCCGGCTGTGTGAGCGTTGCGTGAGCACTTTTCTACAGGGCAAAGTTTTGCTTGGTACCTAATTGTTCGAAAAGTTAAAGTTTCATACTTTCATTCTTCTACTCTTTGGGTAAATACCGGTTCCCAAAGAATTTATTCTTATTTGTAGGAAACATCCTAACAAATAATCCCACTAATTGGCCAAAGCTAATAATATGTTAGTTAAGTTAATTAATCTGAAACATATACTTTTGAAAAGAAAACAAGCCATAGAACTGAGCTTTATGAACAACACAAATAATAAATGTTTTTCGAATTTCTCATTTCCTTCAATAGATAGCTCTCTTTTTGTCAAATAGGAGTTTCGTTTCAAACAGTCATGTATAAGTTACGATATGTCCTTACGAAAAACAATTGAAAGGATTTTTCTCAAAGTTTGCCAGAAACAAAGTTTCCATAGCCCGTCGACGATATACAAAGTTGTTCACTACTCTTTCACAATACGTAAAAAATAAATGAATTTTTAACAACATTTTTCGCAATTATGAAGCAAGCATAATCATTGTTTTTTTATAAGAAATACAAAATGGATCAAGGCGTAAATAGATGAGAAAATCTTTATCAGACTGCCTTAAAAATTCAATTACCATGAAACTCTTACTTCTTGAACTAGCAAGTAGCAGCCAAATAAAGGCTTGTGTTTAAGTTTGCATCAATATACATTTTACATTTAAGTATTTATTGATTTATTCAATTAAGCAGTTAATACCTATTACATTAATTGTCCTTACGCAATAATAATAAAACAAAACAAAAATATAAACATCCAAAAATAGTTAACAAAAAAAAACACTTTTTTAAACAAAGGAACGAAAATAAAATAATAATAAGTCTCAGCTAGTTTCAAATTATATATATTAAATTCCAGGTATTAATTTGACCACAAAGAGCCGCAGAAGTTTAGAATATTCGTATTTTATGTAAGGGCTCGTAGAAGCCTCGCGCAACATAAGTGCAAATACATCGGACATAAGCCGTGCACCGTCCGTAATTTTAAGCTCCTCTCCCTAATATGCAGGTACATTAAATTGAAGACTGTTTGAAGGGCTTACACTGTTTTTCAACTTCATTTGCATATGTTGTTAAAATAATTCTATGCTACGATATGAAATATACAGGATAGTGCTGACTCAAAACGCTTTCAATTTAATATAATTAATAATCACCTGAAATAAACCGAGTGCACGAGCATTTGCGCAAATACAAATCTATCGTCTATTTCTTTCTTTTTTTAATGCGATGGGATAGTGAAAGATGTAGTAAATAATCAAAATATTTTTTTCTCTTTTTTGTCTGTTAAGTAATATTGAAGATTAAATGTTCTAGAATCGTAAGTAATTCGCTTTATGCTTACCAAAACAACCACGCAGACTGCATCCATAATGCTATTCACTACTTTATTATATTCTTGTTAATTGATACCACAAACCTTCAAAATCGCGCTAGTAAGACATCCATCATTGTTCTTTAATCCTTATGCATTCATAATGTGCTAGTTACACTGTGGTACTCATCTGCGACTTCCCCGCGTTCATAATAGCTTAATTGATGCTCGCGACTTCGTATGCATTTGAGATTGGAGTTAATAAAGGATGTTTGTAAAACAGATGGTCCAAGAATGTAAATAATTTCTTCGTTATCAAAATCTCGATAGTATTTTTAATTTGCAAGAAAATATTTGTCGCAAAAATATTTGATATTAATTATGATCTTTTATTTAAATGTAAACGAAATTAAATGGTTCATTCAAATTATTGAATTAGGAATATATAACGCATATGGCATTTAAGAAAAAAAAAAGTTGCTTTTAAATATAATATGATTATATTTTACTACGGTATTCTAATTTCTCCTATCCTAATTTCTTTGGTAATCCTATAAAAATTGATACGCGAAGTATTCACAATTTAGTAATATGGGATCGTGTTTATCGCATCGTGACTTGCAGTTTCACTCGTGGACGTCCGCATCCTAATTGACCCAGGTGTTGTGTAATATGCCTCGGTTATGTAAAGCGTTTGAGAAAGGCAATGCCGAGTTCACATGGCGGCTGCCTCGATAAAGGTCAATGCATGTTGCATTAGAAAAGTCTCGAAGCAAATCTTGTTTAGTAAGTAAACAAAGTAATCAGATTTAACGTAATCAAACTCAGGATAGGAACTTTTTACAAATCAATTTTGATAAATACTAAATTTTATGTAGAATTAACTGTAAATCATGATGATTACTAGTATATAGTACTCAAAATGATTTCTCAAAAACTAAAGAAATTGTAAACTAATTGTTACTGAATAAACATTTTAGATTTTTTGATTTTGATTTCAAGATATGTTAGGGAACAAGGGCATTAGAATCCATGGATTAACCACTCCGCTTTAATAGGACGTAAATCGTAATACTAGTGTGAAGTTTGTCTTTCACAGAGAAGAGATTCGAATAAGATCATTTTAAAAGATGTTTGAAAGCAACAATTGATCCTACTCACAAAGCGGGTCGGAGATTGTAATCCGAAATAGCTCTCTATGGTAGAATTTATCTTATTTTCAGCCATACACCGCGCATCCAAGATAAGTTTTATAGAATTTAAAGTGAATGTTTGTAAAAGTGAGTGGTAGGGTGAAAATCCGCGGCGAGCACCCACACAATACTGGTGATACCGCTGTGCATGAATACTTACATTTGCACAAAGATGTCCTTTTGTGTCAAAACAACGTGTTCTAAATAAACTGTATAAAAGTATCTTTGATTCTCAATTCCTTGATATTAAAGGATATCAACAGTCTAGAGATAATTCTAAAGCAGGATATATAGTTCATGTTCATATTATATGTAACGTGATTTTAAACTTTCTAAGTAACGTGTGTGAACTTTGAGTGTCCCAGACACTTAGATTATTTTTAGGGATTTTAGACAGAGTAATTCTCATTAGAATTAGTCTGTCCTTCGCTTACATATTTTCCTATCAATACAAAAAATAACTGATAAAGATAAAAATAAGTTATAAAGTAACTTTTCTAGTTTTTATTAAACCTTTTCCTGGCGAATACGAACGAAACAAAAAAAAAACATTCAAATCGTTGGACTCTCTTTAAGTTTTTACGAAGCTAACGTAACGGGAAGTGATTTTTAACCGACGTCCTAAAATGGCTGAATTCATAAATTCAGAACGTTTTTATAAAATATAGAAATTTTAGCGAGAAGAAAACTATAGAGTAAATACAACTTTAAGCATTTACGAATAAATAAAATCCTTGTACCATTTTTCAAAGGATTTGATGAAGTTTTGCGAGCATTGTGACATGAAAAGTTGAGTTTGCGTTTCACGAACGAAAATGTAAATGTATTTGTTTAATAATGTTAAGATACAAAGGCTTGTGGCTTATTCTGACGCTTAATAAAGTTAGTAAGTTTTGAGTAATATAAAATTGCTATTAAAGTAAAAAAAAGAAACAGTTAATCAATTCTGATTGGATGTGGAAGTTTTTTGTTTATTTATTCAGATATCGGGCAATTTTGTGAAACGAAATTCAAACGAGAACGGTAATAGGTATGTATTACTTAAAAATCGTTTACGTACGTTCTTTACGAATCCCAATGATAGGTTTTCCTTTGCGAGCTGGAAATGATGGCCAGAGTAAACTAGCCGTCAAAATAAGCTTTTAAAATGTGGTATCGATCTTGGTTACCGTACTGCCAGTGTATATTTTCAATTTCCTCGTTATAAAAGACTTTATTTCCCAACAATACATGTATTTAAATTTTCTTAATATCATAAATAAAGGAATTTCTCGTTGGCTTTAAATTAAACGTTAAATTTGGTTTTATATATGGATGAGATGTGTAACGATGTTGAATTTTTTTTCAGTAAACAAAAAACAAAATTAAAAAATTTTAATAAAATCTACCACAGTCAAAATTAAAAAAGTGATTATAAAAGGGATATAATAAAAAAATACACGACTTAAAATTATTTAAGTCTGGGTTATTTTAAAATTATTTTATCCTATTCCCAATCACTTTTAGGTTTTAACGTCGTGAGCTATTTTCAAAATTTTTAATTTTGTTTATTTTTACCAACTTTTTAAAGCGCATTCATACCTATACTTACCGCATTGAGATAAATAGTAAAAAAATATTTACTGCAGCACCCCCTGACGACTCGTGACCATAACACCTATCTAGGAACATTCACCAATGAAATCAAACTTGATCACTGAAACCGTCTTAAAATCGGACCATTGGTTTTGGAGATAAATAATAACATTGTATTGCACACACACACAAACAAACAAACTGCCCTCACCCCAAAAGTATATACTATCTCCGTTCTGTCGCTGGTAAAAAGTAAATCAAATAAATAAAAATATCGTTTATTGCCTTTACCAATTAAAAGTACAATAAAAATACAACCATTTCTTTAAAAAAGTTAGGTAATGTGGCAAAAGGGCTATATTCAGCATAATATGTAACGGGCAACCAAAGTGCTAAGATGCCCGCAACGCTGTTTTTCAATATACAAAAGTAGTTATCTCTTATTTGCTTCTATCAATGCCTCCCTACAGATAGGGAAATGAGGGACGCTGGCAACACCACGTGTTAATTACTTTGTACGGTTCTGCAAACGGCAATCAAATATCAGTTTCAAATACACACACTGGCGTTTTTCATTTAGCAATTTGCGTATAAATTTTACTGAATGCGAACAACCAATCATGGTTTTTGGTATAGACAGTTATATCTATAACTAATATTTTTTGACTTTGACCAAGTTATAGAAATTGGTTAAAAAATATGAATCTAAAAAATCAAACTCATATAGGCATGTACTTTTAGAAGAAATCGCTAACGAGCGATAAAGCCGCCCTTTGCATTGTGTATGTCTTAATGTATGTCAGTTTTGTATTTATTTATGTGTGTGTGCAATAAAGAGTATTTGTATTGTATTTTCTCAAAAACAAAGTCTTTCCACAAAACACACACCTATTTTCTTTACACATATGTAATTTACTTAAAACGATACACAACATTTATGAAATAGTTTAATGAACGGTAGATTGAAATAAATACAGACACACAAAACTGCATTACATTGCTGTTACATCATTATCATTTCTACTAATTAGTCATTTAACATCCGTTGCTCACTAATTATTTACAATAGTCGCGTGGTCAGGTTAAAGCTCTCCCGTTTTCGGAGCTCCTTTATAAGGTAATAGTATTTGAGTGCACTTATGTTTGCTCATACGAGTCTATATGCACTCTCTGCTTCGTAATTGGCTAGTTAAGATTCCTACCTTTGGCTCCATTACAGGAGAGTATATAACTAAAATAAATAAAGCACACTGGTTTGATTTAATATTACTGTGGTATATTTTCATTATAATTTGTATTCATATCAATAGTATATTTTATTTCTATTTGAATTCGCCGCTAGGGGCGCTAGTGTGTGTGGTGTCTGAGAAGTCACTTGCCAGTGTTTATGCGGGCTGCACGGTTTTATTTGTTTATAGTCCACTTCTGATGTATGACGAATTGTTTAATTTAAAACATTGTTTTAATTATAGCTAAAGTTGCTAACTGCTGCTTTGAGACAGTTTTATCTTTTCCTCCTTTTTTCGGAACAAAATGGGATAGTACAACTGTGGCATGCTCGATATATTAATTATTATTACATTATAAACTTTAACGCTAGCCTTAATATCAAACTTTAAAAGCAATATTTCAGCTCAAATTAGGACCTCACACTCGCTAGTGGCGCCAACTGGTGAGCATATAAACGGTAGCCCTTATTACAACGATTTAATGCTGTAAAAAAAAGTTCCTCCTGACCAAATTACTTCCACGACGTCCATAATCTACAGATCTCGGCTGACTGGAGACATTTAAGTGTACAAGTGTATGCCCAAGCACAGGTGCACTCTCTATTCTTTCACTCTCTTGATCTGATGGGATTGCAGACCGACACCACCGGAGAGAAATCAGTCGCAGGACCGTCATCTTTACGTGCTCTTAGAGGCAAGGTGCTTATAGAGCAAGCAATAATATAAGAAATACTATTAAAATTGGACTTTTCGATCGCCATAACTATTTTTAGAGTCTTATTAATTCATTAGGTGCATGAAAATTCGAAATACTTTATTCGTCTATTGTGAGTTATGGCCAGCGACCGTATCACAAATATGGCCGCGTTTGCTTTGGCTTTTGTTCATATACGTCATTGTTTACACACAAAGTGCTCCAGTATTCAGACAGCACAATGAACCACGCTATCACATCCTTTTTCATTTACATAACAATAATATATTTACACGAAATAGATTAATTCACCTACGTTTAATAATAACTCCTCTGACCGATTTCGGCCTTGGTGGTCAATCGCAATAAAGACTAGTCAGCTGCGCAGGAGATATTATAGAGCACAAGTGTACGTGCGAACACAGATGCATCCTTTATTCCTTTACTCATATAATTCGATGGGACGGAAGACCGACTTGCATATAGCAATATAGCATCAGCACCACAAATTGTATTTAATTTTTGCATTACAGTTATTTTATCTCATTAGGCATACACAACGGTTGAAAAAAGGAACAGTATATACAAATTCTTATGTATAGGGTTTATTTAATTGTCAACCTAAACGTGCATACACGACTATTAAACATTTGAAGACATTCACAAAATTTAATCATTACAAATTGGACATAAAAAAATTTAAAAATATAAATATTTTAAAATACAAATGTGTTTAAGACTCGAAAGTCATCACTCAACCAGCGAATAATACTTTGATAAATGTGCATAAATTGCAATCAATTGCGAACTATAGTTTCCGGAACATAGCATAGCACTTTCCACACAGGTTCTTATCAAGATAAAGTTCCTATTTCCTTGTCTCATACGGCCCTTGCTACGCAGCGGTTGCGTTACGTACGATCATGTGTGATGTACGATAACGTTGACTAGTCTATAAATAAAAAAATTCATATAAAAAATAAAAGGTGTTTTGAAAAAACCCCACGAGCTTTAGAGGCGATCGCGTGCGTAACGAAATTTTTCACACAAAAATATAGCCTATGAATTTTTCGATCTATGAAAGAGTAGGACGAATTAAATCGGTCCGGTAACTTTTGTTTTTATTCTTTACACCCAAATAAATACTTTCTATTTTTTATAAAACTTCATAAGATGAACAATACATTTTATAATAGTTATTGCTGTTGATATGAGTGTCATAAGTTGACCGTATCGGAAGATAACAGAATTACCTTCGCGCGATTTAAAAAAATAGCAATTTTCTTTATTAGGTCGGTAGAAATCTTAGGTATATGATATAATAATTGGAGAATAGAAGGAAAATAAACATGTTTATAAATAACAAGCGTGCTTCCGTTCCCACGCTAGCTGGTAGTCTAGCTCAGAAATGTACTTTACAATAAATGTTGTACAACATCATATCTTCATTGCATTTTATTAAGTAATACCCCCGACATAAAGGAAATGTAGCAGATGTATTAACAATAGCATTTGAATAATTTATTCCAGGGAATCGCAACCGGATGAATGAATATATGAATTTACAACTAAAATATAAATAGTTGGTAGTTACGTATGTTTTTGGTCCAAGGCAAGAAGAAATCCCGCTATTCTATTCGCAAGAAAAAAAAAACAGAAATAGTTTGTAATAGAGAATTAACTATTTGATCAGTATATCATAAAGCTTACAACCTATCTTTTGGCTGCTTAAAATAAAAGATATCTGTGTAAACGAATAGAAACAAAAATTATAATATTTACTGGAAGGGATATAAGAGGGTTTTTTTTCTAAGAGATATCGCGGATGCTAAAAAAGGGCAAGCTTCAGTGAGGAGGTCCTAATATTTTTTAGAAAGTAATTTTAGAGATTGCTAAGAAGGTTGTAGTTTCCTCCACGGAAAATAATAAATCCCAGACATTATGAATTAAATGTTTGTAAATCTAAGTATTTATCTCCATTTTATTCAACAACGAGTAAAAGTTCCAAACCTAAAACTTTAAACTATTTTAAGCATAAAAACAGTGTATTTTTTAAACTTTAATTAAAAGTCCTATAGCTTGATGCAGTTTTTCAATCACTGCAATATCCCGAACTTCGTTTTTAACTTGTTTGTCCACTGTAATATCTCGTATATTGAATGTGTGCCTATAAAAATAGCTTCAGTCACCCCGGCAAACCAAACAGTGACAAAACAAACAACGATACGCTGTTATTGTTCTCTTTACGCGTATTTTTCAAAAACCAATAATAAACAGTGTCATTACGTAGTTCATGAAAATTTTAATAAAATGGAACGTGCTTCCGATAGTTTCAAAGTGGCGGTTTTATAAATGCATTCGCCTAGAAAGCTAATTTAAATATTATTTACTGTAAAATGGCTGCATTGTGTTCGAAATATTGAACTATTTCATTTCCAATTATTGCGAATTTCATATTCCGATATTTCCTTTAAGTTTTGGTAATTTATTGATACATCACCGGTAGTTTATAGTCGACGCTCATTAAACATTTGCCTTTTAACATGTGCTATAAATAGCCGATATACTGTAACTAAATTAACACCGTATAATGAGGAATATAGAGAATGCGAAATTATGTAGCACGTTACTGCCCACGATTATTTCAAATCAGTATTTAAAGCATCATTGTCTTGATTGAGCTTTGTTTCAAATGCCTCAAATATTAATATGCAACTCCCAATTTATAGATTACTAGCTTATTCGTGCGGCTTCGCTCCTGTAGCAAAATGTTATAAATATAACCTATAAAATATAGCCTATGTTACTCGTGATAATGTCACTTTCGAATATTGAAAGAATTTTTAAAATCGGTCTAGTAGTTTTGAGCCTATTTATTACAAACAAACAACCAAAATTTTCTCTTTATAATATTATTGTAGACAAGGATACAGTCAAGTTCTCTACTTATCGTAAGTTTTTGCATGCGCCTTTAAAAAAAACAGACAATTTGGATGTTTAGAAGAATTTAACTATTCAAAGTTGGAATTTAGCGTTCCATCATTTTCAGTTTGACATCAGCAATCGGCTTTCCCTCCGAAATTTAAAGCCTTTTTCGCAATGAAAGCAACTTCAAAGTTTGCCGTGTCGATGTGTCACGAAAGGTGGACTTCATTTCATTCATGTGCAGGCTTTTAATGCCGGTGACTGTAAGCAGCATTTTTGGTTTTTATTTTTACCTACTCTATCAATTTTGTATGGAGTGAGCGACGATTAAACCAGGCAAACGAATATGACTCTATTTAAAGCATTGTTAATCTAAAACATTACAGAGCTATATAAAAAATCGCGCCCTATTTATTTTTGGTATATTAAGGAGGAAACATTTGTGTTTTTGTATGGATCTATATTTGTAATGTTTTACACATAAACTTAATGGACCGATTTCAAAAATTCTTTCACCATTGGAAAGCTGCACTTTTCCTAGGTAATATAGGTTATACATATAACATTATGCTACGGGGGCAAATCGCCTACAATATATCTTTAATATTGATTCGTAATAAGAAAAAGACTATATGGGCATTGACTATATGACATCTTGCATGATACATTATACAAAACAGCAACTACTACTGACTACTGTAAAAGTTATTCTTGTCTTAATATAGAACGCGCTGTCGAGAATACCGATGAGCGTGTGGGAATGCATAATTAATGTTGAAATTCTCGTAATTGGCCACAAAACGTCACTGTTTATTTCTCAGAAAAAAGGATAAAATGTTTTCGTTGTCTCTGTGTATACAGTTGGTTTCAGGATTCAATTGAGAACTGACTAGTGAACGAAAAATTTAATCGCTTTACGTAAAGTATGTATATTACGTAATCTATTATGTATAGATTATGTAGTCTCAATAAACAGAGAATAAGGAAAAAAGGATTATAAAAAGCAGTACAGTTTGAATAGTGTGTGTTTAATACAGATTTACTTTAAATAAATTATTTTCTGATTCGTTTTGATAATGTATTTTTTAAGCTATTGTATCTGGAAGTTTTCTATCTCTTTCCATGAAACAAAGAATTTATTTTTTTACTTAAATATTATTAATGGAGAATGACCAAGGTTATTAAAGTTGCTATTGTTATTCCTAGGCATTGTACGTGCGCATCGTAGGTATTTGCTGGATCGTAATAATATTTGTATATACTGGTCCGCATCGTACGAACCTTTTTTGTCTATACAAATAAATAACTCGATGCATTCGATAGCCAACTGTGGACGCCCAGCTACCATAAACCATAGAAGATATTATTTACAGAAATCAAATATTGAATCGATCGTTATGTGCAGTTGAGTTCACAAACATCGATGGCAATTCGCTTTGATACGAATTTATGTCGCAAAGTAAATTCAGTGCAAATTATAGAAATTGGAAATGGAGTTCTACATGGTTTATCCATATCTCTTTGACAGTTCAGTGTGTAGACTGTAAACATGCTCCCTTTAATACGACGATGATCAAACACGCTAAATAAATTTCCGATATTGCATCGCCCAAAAAGCAGCGATTCTCGTATTAAGTTTGTATTTGGTCAATCTCATTTTCATTGAACACAACTGGGCGTTTTTATACGAGACGATAATTGAAATCGTATAAATTTTTTTTGTTGACAAAGTTATTCAAAATATTACACCAAAATTTTAAAGCTAAAAGGACACTACTATTTTTATTTAAATGGCGAAAACATATTCAAACATAAACTGTGTATAAAAAAATAGAGTAAAACGATGCGATTTAGAACGAAAATAGAAAGCTTTGTAAACTGAAAACATTATTTTTCCTTCGCACCTAACAATTTGGATTATTTTACTTGAGATCATATCAATAGAAGTGGAAATCAAATGTTTTCACGTAAATTCCATCATGTCTCTTGAAAAACTTAACTCTGTATTGTGTCATAAATCGTTTCATGTAAAGAGATCTTTAAAACAAACAAGATTCATATGAAATCTCATATGTCCGCTACCTTTGACGAGGCTATTGATATAATGCTGTTTAATTGTCGTCCGTCATTTTGCAATGTTGTTCTTCGTTGAATAAGCTTTATAAATGAACCCCTCATTACAGAGGTTTATTCCCCATAATTTGTCATGCGTTATATGACTTGAATATAATATAAATTATATTATTTTTACTTCAGATTACGGAACTTTTATTAAATGTAATAAATAGTAAAAGCTTATTAGGTAATCCCAAAAATCTAAATTGAATAGAAATTAAAAAAATGTTAAGATTAAAATAATTTAGTCAAGTATTAAAATAAAATAGTTAACAATATAATAGTTAAGTTTAAAATTTCTCCTAATTGTAAAGTTACTATTGTTTTATATGCCATATTATTGCAAGACTATAAAATTATATAACATGAAGATGTTAAGTAGTGTATCCGAGAGGGGGGCTAGTGATCTGTACTACAGGTCTCTCATAGACCTATTTCAGACACTAGCCTTTCACAACGTACCTACCTATTACTTATTTTAATACTTTATTTATTTTGTGCCTGTGTTTTTTAGAATGAGGTTAGGTACGACTTTTATTATTAAAGGACTATAAGTACGAAAAATAAAATAAAACCAATTATCAGCGAGATAATGATTTCAAAAATATATTTACGCAAAAAGGGCCAGAGTTATGGTTTATAATCTCTTTGCCTATTGTAATAACAATGCGGTTGAAAGGCAAATGCACCGGATAATTACGTGCTGCTAAGCTTAGAAAATACTTCGTCCTTCGTTCCTGTAATCTAACTTTATTAATCGGTAAACTTAACAGGGCATATTTTAACATTAAAAAGATTTTTGTTTATGTTAAAAAACTAGCCACGCCCCGCGGCTCCACCCGCGTAACTTCTGATCCCATGGGATATGCCTATGTGTTATTCTGGATGTTTACCTATATGTATACAAATTCATCCAGTAGTTTGAGTGAAAGAATAATAAACATCGATTCATAATCACAATCTTTCGTATTTATAATATTAGTAGGATTATCAATAAAAACAGATATATTAAAGTTTTCATATTAAACAATCCCTTGAAAAATAATTGAAGTTCGGGACGCGAAATTCGTTGCATTGCATTTGATTAAGTATGCTTCAAATGAAAAATCTGCCTCTTCGTTTTTTTATATGCATGCTTTTATGAAACTTAAATAAATTAAAGGAGTGGGTTTACCCAAAACTTTGCTCGTTATTTTAATAATATTTAATTATGTATTAAGCCGGGGATGGTACTTTTATTCTTTTCGCAAAAATAGTCTTTAATTAAAATTATAACTTGTGTGTTGCGTCTAAGTTAGTAATTTATGGTTCTTTATAAAATAGGAAAGTGTATAATAGTAGTGAACGGTAGACCTAAAGGCCTTTCAGTCAGGGCTATATCTAACAATGTTATGTGATCTCACATGCAGATTTCTTTATTGTCATTGTGGTTAGCTTGTTATGTAGGAACCTACTGTGCAATTTATTTGTATATTTTGCAAGATATGTGCATAACTCATTTTTGGTTATAGACTTCTTTATTATAAAAAAGGTTTTTCCACCTCCTCGGTTTTGTGATACAAGTTTCATGTCTAAGTTTGTCAGGAAAGAATACCCTTTGATTATATTGAAGGAAATACCTTAAAAATCGATAATTTTGGTATCAAGGTTGCCGAGGATATTAGTGAATAAAATGCAGTGGTTTATGTCGTGTAATAAAAAAATACCATCGTAGCTTAGAGCGCTCTAGATTCTAAGCTAACCGAGTCGGATTGCTCTGAATAGGGGCAAGGCATGTTTTTTAATGCTTTTTTAACATTTATTTCGTATTGTAAAAATATACAATTCACATTACAACGATACATTTTATTTCGAAGAAATGAACAAATACATATCTATTTCAGAAAATCCTTATAAAATCAAACCGTCTTGAAAGAAACTTTTTGAAATTGTACGCGGTGTCATGACATGCTCTTTTTATTGCATTATTAACTACCCGTTAATAAAAAAGAGCAACAACATTTTACATTATGTTCGCTTTAACAACGCTAATAAGGGACAATAATATGTTCTTTACAATTCCTCGCCTATATTATTTGTGCCTCTAGTATCATTTTTGTTTTTATAATGATCCTACTTTTATTTTTATAAGTCTTTAATTCCCAAGGCTTCCAAACAAATCCTTTACAGCAATTAAATGCAAATCCTGCAGTCGGGTAACGCTGTTGCATACAGGGCAAGTCTTGTGGCAATTACAATAGATGGTCTGTGAGCCTAATGGGAGCTAGTTCACTTAACCAGTACTCGGAAACTAACTAACAAGGCACAATATCATGTAACGGTAGTGAAATCACTGTTATATGTTATAATTAATATTCTATATTCTATACATTAATACGTAAAGCAAAATCTTTCTGAGCTAAAGAGTTTAGAAAACTAGCTTTTCCCACGCGTGGACTACTATCCTATCTTTCAAGTTGGATTTGGTTATAATCGGTTAAGTAGTTTAGAAGTCCATCGCGGACTAACTTTTTATATTTCAAGATTAGGAAGAATTTGAAAAGTTTATGTGGAGGAGGAGTGCAGGCTGTGATTTTTTATTTTTTGTCGATTTTTAATTAAATGACTTTGTTATTAAACATGTGGGGATTTCAAACAAATTCATGTAAGCAATTTAATACAAATCCTGTCGTTTGACAGCGTTGTTAGGTCTTAGTTAGTGGCGATTACAATAGATAGAGCGCTAATGGGGGCTCGCATAGACACGGCACAGAATACAAAGCATAAGGATATTACGTTACGACTAAATCATTGTTGAATATGTTTGTAACATGTTTTAATTAACGAACACCGAATTTTATAATATGCAAAACAATATCGTTATACACTGGGTGAAATTTTGCAATGCCACCTGCAGGAAAGGTACTCTTAATACTTAATAATTGGAAAGAATTCAAAGATGAAAGAAGGAGAAACAAATTGTGACGATAGTTAGTTGGCGATTGGTTCCTCCTTTTGTTTATCTTTTTTTTTACGATTGCACCCTAATACCGATGCAATACGATTAATAGGTGTTTTTTAAAAATGTTTAGTCGTTTTGATTCTCAGATGTAGCGAATTTTCGAAAATCTTTGAATGCAATCTTTCTTTTCTTTTTCTTTCTTTTCTAAAATAAAGGAATAATATCTATTTTATCTACAGTATTAAGAGCATTTTTCTTCGTCGTACATAATTTTATAGGTTCTTTATAGGATTTTCAAGTATCAAGTGCAAAAATATCATTAAAAAAGATATACCAATCGTGCGAAAGCGAAGTGAATAGCTTGTCAATTTGTATTGCTAAACAGCACCAAAAAATAGTTAATTAATTTGGAACATTTCTAGGAGACGACGATTTTATGATTTATTTAGTACGATTCGAAGAATTATTTACTAATATAAACCATTAACTGTGGAAGACCAGCGTAGTTCTGAAATGGGTCATGCAGACACCGGGGAATTTACTACACGGAAAATCGGAGCTACAGTAAAATAATGAAGGTTTTTTAGAGAGGTATTGCATGTTATGGGAGCAAGTATACCAGTACATTATTTTACCTAACTGCGACATAAGGAGGCTAATGGGTTTCGAGCGTATGTAGATAGGTCCATTTCTTCGATAGACCCTAAAGCCCAAACGGCTGCATTGGTATCGGTGAGGTGTTGTTCGATTTGTTTTTTACTTCGACTTTTTTATATTCGATTTTTGTTTGATTCGTCATAATTGTGGTAGTGACAATATAACTTTTAAAAATCGCGCTTACAAGTAAAAAAAAGAGTGTAAGTGTAATATCTTTACGATCCCAAAGAATATATTATGTAGTCCACTTTGATATTAGCAGCACATTTGTAATCAAGATGATTCATATTAATTTACTTTTTGTTTTGTTTTCCATAAAAAAAAGAAAAAAGGTCTTTGTTGTTATTGTGTCTATAAGCTTTAGTTTATGTTTAAGTATGTCTATCGTCATCTAGCTTCCATAGTATAATATTTGCTTAATTTGGGACTAGATAGCGTTGTGTTAAATTTCCAGGAAAAGATTTATATGAATACACTATTTAAATCAAACCATTGGCGATAAATAAATTGGTATTCTGCGTCACACTGAACGTGCGATATGCAAAGTATAAATGTTAATAAAATTAAGGCATTTAAGTGTGTCTGTGTGTGTGGATGTGGGATTCGGTATTAAAGGTATCCTATGTTCAATCTCAATCTCAAGTTATAAGTGTCGTTACAATCCCGTCTTTTGTTGAACAAAAGTTATACATAGACTAGCTATATTTTGCAAAAAATAGAACTGCATATTAAAAAAAAACATAAGTCATTAAAAAAAACGAGTGTGGCAAGCCATTTCTGTGCATCGTTGTCCCGTATTTTTATTATAACCCCACATGAGATTTAGCTGGGTGTATAACCGGGATCTCAGTTTTAATTCTCCCCCCATCTAGGTTTATTTCATGTTCCTCGGGATTGGATAGTAATGTCGAAATAACAGTACACGACACGAACACTCCTGGATATCCATCACCTATATGTATAAACAGGCTGAAGCGTAGGTTTTATAAAATCGGTGTCAGTTTTTATTTGATCACGGCGCAAAAAAAACGCCGTGGTCATATTTTTATGCTTAACGTCCATATATCGGTATCATAGCTATCGAATCATTATTTATATGGAAAATGATCCGTACGTTGAAGTGGACGGGCAGCTTAATAGGTACCTAGTCCATTCATATATTGGCTTACGTATAAGATTTTACAAAATCTATGCTCTATCCGGATATAAGTGAAGCTTATTTCAGAGACTATGTTATATATTTTTGGATATCCGATATATTATTCGTGGATTCGTTGATTTTAACGAAGGATACTAATTATATTGGGCACTGACGAGATCCATTGTAACGGGCATTCATTATTTATAATTACGATTTTCACGTGGAAACTTAAAAAGTTTTAAAATGAAATGACTGATATTGATTGGAAAATATAAAATTTATATTTGAATTCTTATCAAAAGGGAGGTGTTGTTATTTTATTTTCTGAATTTATTTTAGATTCTGAATAACATCTAAAAACCTGCGGGTGTGGGTAGTAGTTAAAAACATTCGTATTTATCACATAATTATACCGGACAAAACATTAAATTTATTCTATTGTAGTGTATCGAATTGATTTATATTATATATATATCTATTTCTTATTTTTTGTATACTATTATTTCTGTATTTATTGTATACTAGCTTTCCGCCCGCGGCTTCGCACGCGTGGGCTACTAATTTCTGTATTTTTTAGAGGCGCGCGACAAAAGTTTAGAAAAATTACGGTCGCAGGACCGCTCATATATGCGCATGTCTATAGTGTTTTTATAATTTTCTATGGAAATAGGTTTCACCAAAATCTCACAGTTGCCGCGCCTCTTCCAAATACAGAATATTGTAGCACACGCGAGCGAGGCCGCGGGCGGAGAGTTAGTTATTTTTTGAAGGTTTTTGAGAATTTATTGATTGTTTTACCGTGTCTATACGTTAAGAGTATAAAAAGACATGACTGCAAGTCATCCAAAATCTCACACGTGGTATGACATTTTCACGGCTTTAAAAGCATATATCTCAAAAAATATTTAATTTAGCAAAAAACGCATATACAAACCTCTATTTCATTTTTAAAGACCTATCTAATGACATAAAACTTAATGATGTAATTGCGAATTTATTTTTTTACCCTCCGTTCACATGTATG
>LQNK01000195.1:139785-178417 GCA_001586405.1 Phoebis sennae | reverse complement strand
TAACCATGGTTTTGGTATCTATAGAACATACATGTTGCATACCAATTACTCTTTTTGAAAAATATTCAATGTACAGAAATGGTTCGGTTACTGTTTTATTATATGTATAGATATTGTTTTCATTTTTAGTATATTTTTAATAATATTTATATATTATAATCTTGTATTTGTTTTAACGCGAGTACTTTCCATTTTAAATAAAATACTTTTTAAAGGACCGTTAACCGCGTTTAAAATCCTTTAAAAAGTATTTTATTTAAAATATTTATATATACTGTACTCTGTGTTGTGCACCTACTTTGCCTTCTCTATACTCGAGATTTCTACCTTTCTCTAACCACAGGTTGCCTGGAAGAGATCGCTTATTAGCGAAAAGGCCACCCTTTTTAATTATAGTTTTAAGCTATTACTGGTGCATAAAATAAAGTGTTTATTCATTCGTCCATTCATTCTATCATTAAACGTAATTCAATTTATGAATGAAATGAAATTAAAAAATGTTATGCTTAAAAATATGTCAGTTGGCACTGTAATTTAATTAATTATTTAATATGTATGTTAATAGACAAAGCTCCGCTTTCTAATTACGTTAAAAGCATATTGTGTTTGTGTATCATATTACCATATGAGGCTAGTAAAGTAGAGATCAGCTTTATAAAGGAGAGGGTTCTGTAGGTATATCATTTTTATATAAAAATTTATTTCCTGTATATGGGACAGTATATTAAGGATTTAATCACTGTGCCGAAGTACTCTAACCAACCACGCAACTTTAATTATACGATAAAAATATGTTATATTGTCAATATATACCTACACCTATATTTTTCGATAAGTTTTTAACATAAAAAAAAAATATCAAATGTTAAGTTAAGAGAATAAGGGAATATGCACGACTAGTGTATCTATTATATTTTTCATATTAATTTTATTATTGTTTTTGGACATTTCCCTCAAGGTGTTGTCTTGTCATTTGTTTATTTATCTATAATCAAAAAGCATTTTATCACTTAAATCTAAAATGAACTCATTTAAAAGATAACAAAATAATCATAATATTATGCTGCTCCACATCTTTGTAGACATATTATGCATAATTTATTTCTCGAAGATGGTAAAGAAGTTAGTATATGTATCGAAATGATATAAGAACGTTATATGCAAATTATATGTTAATCTTAGCGCCGCCACCTCCATAAGCAAACACGTTTGAAACAGTCAAAAGAATAACATTAATTGATCTTAACATTACTTATTTTGAGGATTTCTATGTTAATAATTGTCTTATCTTATAGGACGTTTTTTTAATAGTGTTTTTTTATTAATTTATTAATTGTAGTAATACTGTCCCGCAATACACACATGTGTTAGTTAATTAGATGCAGAAGAAATCCGAAGATAAACATTAGAACTATTGGGATTTAGATAAATAAATTCTAAACACATACAAGTTGGGCACCTTTAGAAACGAGTGTAGGGCGGGTCTATTCCTTTGTATTTTTGATGAAAAACTGAAACATCGAATGCGTGTGTGAGTGGGGTGCTACCGGGCATTATCTTAAAGGCTGTCACCGTATCCACAACTTTTCGCCAGTTGTAGCAATTGGCGGCGTTAGTCACTTTACACCAAGGACTCGCCTGTTCGTTTGCCCTCCTTATGTTATAAAGTAGAAAAAAAAATGAAAATCACATATTGACGGGATTGATTTTTTCATAGATAATTATTGATTAAGCTTGATAACGTTAAAAATTATACATTATCTCTGATGAACTGAATATAGGCTACTGAAAGTAACTTGACAAAAATGATTTACGATATAGGAATCATTTAATCATAGGCAAAACTGCATCATAATTTAATCATATATGCCTATTTATTATTAAGTGAAACACGTAGATTTACTTTAGACTAATATCTTTTTTACCGTGTGTTCGTAAAATATTTGTTTTCTATAATAAGTTGATATACAAATTATTATCCATAATATTGATCGCAAATATTCTAAAGACTGTGGTTTTATATCGTCGATAGAAGCTTACGGAAGGTTTACATCATTGCCCTTTTACTGAATCCCATATTCAAATGTACTTATGTGGTATCAACACCATTCTTTCGATATAATTTTATTTGGCACAATTTTATGTTGGACAATCTGAAAATGACTTTTAAATTCTGTAATGGTAAATAGTTAAAACATTTCGTGTAGTGAATTCATTGATTTAATTAATACTAAGTCAAATTTATTTTTATTTGTATTATTTAGTTATAGGAGCCTTTTGTATTTCACTTTATCGTCCGATTCGCGGCGTTCTACAACCGTTCTTATAAAATAAGGCGAACTTTTAAATTAAAAAATATAACGCGTTTAAATCCCTTTGAACGGTAACAGGAAAAGTGCCTACGTAGACTTATAACAATATTGAATTCTTGCAATTTAAATTTACTTCTTGCCACATCAACGATTTTCTTCAAAGGATAGTTGGATTTTTTTTTGTAAAATTGCTATTTCAATCTAGTCATATTAAAGCTCTGAGAAATGTTACTTTATCCTTCCTTAGTCTACCAACTAATTAAATATTCTCTTTTATTAATTGATAAGAGGAAATTGCAGGATATTTGTACCTTGTTGTATTCAAAGGTAGCATTCAGAATTATCCTCTATGTCAAATTATTTTCTTGATATGCGTAAGTTAAGAAAGAAAGCTTTGTCTATGGAATTGTTTCGAGATGTTCACAATATACCGAATTCGACTATATTTTCTAAATAGTTTATTCTCAGGGTCTGAGTATTAATTGAAATAAAATTGGATAGACCTTTTTTAATTCAAAAGTAACTTATTAATCGTAAGGTAGACAACGTAGTGTGATATACAATCTGTCAGACGACATAGCATACAAATCTATTATTAATTATTAATATAATATATTCCTTAAACATTCACACAAAACGTACAGCTTTTGCATTGCTTAACATATTGCACAAATGTTAATCATCGATTTAATTCAGATGTTTAAAGAGTGGATCGGGGAACGCAGTGTGCAGGTTTACAATTCATTACGATTCCAATTCCGTTTGATGGACGTTCACATTTTGACTCCACAACCTCTGTACTGTGAACTCACGGCTTCTATTCTTACTTTTTGTACTTTTAATTACAAACCTAAAACTTAATTAATTTTTAGATTGCGTTCTGGTTCGAGGAATTGAATTTTTTCGATGTTTATTTCGAAAGCGATATCAAATAATTTGGTTGCGGTAGTAAAGCGGTTTTAGAATTATTAGTTATTCTAGCAGAACGGCATGGTGTTTTACCCATAATCATTTATATTTTGGAATTCAACGCAATAAATGCGACAATAAGAATGTATCGTAAATTCGTAACCAGTTGTAATAATTTGATGTTATAATTTTTCACACAGCACTCATTAAATAATAAAAACATATGACTTACCATGTTAATCTAAGAAAATTGAAAACATTTGAAACGTGTACAGCATCTCATTTTAACAGCTCGAATTTCATTGGAATTTCTCGGGATAGTACAATATTATTCCAGGACTATTCTTTATGGTCGTGACATTCCTATTTCGATGTGATTCCACGAGCCTTGGGGAGGTTAACCCAGGCCACATCAGAAAATGCAGGTGTAAAAATATTCGCATTTTAATCTACTATCTGGTCAATAAGAATATATATCTTATTTCTGGAATAGGTTTAAATGAATGTAAATGTAAACAGGAATTATGTATCTATAAATAATTATTTTAAACTTGTGGAATTTTGTCTTTTAGATGTTTTTTATATTAATTCGTTTTATATTTTTTATCTTTAAGTTTTGTAGCAATGAGCGATTTTAAAATATGAAGACCATAAATTGCTTGATAGTCGTAACTCATCATATTCCAACAAGTTGTATTTTTTTAATTTGGTTCGCGTGAGTTTTGTAACGGTGATCTTATTTTTAGTTTTTTTTTTATTTAGTTTATATACCTAAACATACAAAATAATAATCTATAAAAACAGAGATACTACTTATATTGAGAAGCTATAAAATATGAAAAACATTATGTTTACCATTTTTCTAAAATGTAAGTGAAAAATGAAATCTAGTAAAATTTTACTTTACCCATAAAATAAAATTTTACTAGTTCATTTCTCAAATTTAACGATTCTAAATGGCATAGGCTTTTAAGATAATTTAAAATAAAAACCCTTAACAACGGATTTCTGATATCGCTTTGTAAAATAAACAAGAGAAACACTTAAATTAGCATTTCATGTCTATAAATTTCTTTATGTACAATTCTTCATAAAGCAGCAATAAAATTGATTGCAACAATTATCTTCAGTTCTCCGAATTTCATCTAAAGATATTGTTATTCTCAAGTGTTTTCCATCATGCTTATGAATTGCTTATAAATTGTTATGATAAAATAATAATCTGTGAAGGGTTCGAGTCTACTACTAAGCTGGCTAATTGGCTAAATGTGTTCCAGTAGGCGTATCGTTAGGGCTTAGTATTCTTGGTTATACAACACTTCTCCTAAAACAGAAGGATCAGTCGTGCCCACGCTTCCTCGGAACCTTCGAAAGCCGTCCCCTCCAAGTTCAGGGGTGGGCTTCGTATATAAATATTGTCTTAAGGCGATCAGACGCAGAAGTTTCGCAGTCGACACATAGGCAAGGCCGTCCCCGCCCATCATGCGAGGGATTTTGAGCCCAGTGGTCAGTTTAGATTTTTTTTCTATAATAGTGTGTGTACGTTGCGTGAATTTGAATTTCCATAGTTAAATGTGATTTTTCCGTTGTGTATTTCAAACGCTCCCTGAAATTAATTCGATTTGACGTCGTTTGTCAAACCGGTAGCCAGTTCAAATGTTAGCTCTGGTTAAATTTACTCTTCAAACTTTACATTGAAAGCTATTACGCGCTTGTCACCAATCGACAAATATTTTCCGAACAAATACATTGTAGTTAGGCATATTTAGTGTTAAAAATACGATGTGCAAAAAATATTTACTTTCAAACGACAATGATTTTTATTGTCGCTAACAATGATATGCAAATTTATTTAATATCATTCGGATAAAATAATATTTCGTTTGACAATATCCGTGAGTGTAAATATTTGTGAAAGGGAAAGCATTGAAATCCTCAGTTATCTCATAAACAGAACAATAAGTAGAACGCAATATTACTCACAAGCTTATATAATCGATTGTGGTGCACTAAATATGGCCATGGATATCTAAATTTGGTTTGTCCTAATGGCTGAACAGTTACGACGGAAGTTTTCATATTTTAGTTATATAATTTTATTTAAAGTACAATTATAAAATAACTGTGTTTATTTTACACATCGAAAAGTAATAAAAATTAATACATCCAGTTTAATTAAATAATTATATTTACCGTTTAGCATAATGAATTCCACATTAATTCTGAACTGATAATAAATTTTGTATTTGCTGTTTTATTGGAGGATGGTTTTATTAAAATGCGTTTTATGAAACAATAATTGCTTTGTAATTAATGAGCGAGCAATGGCGCTGAGTTGTCACACGTTTTTAGGTAAAGTGATATCGCGAATTGTAATTGTAACTTCCCCATTATGTCAGTCATTAGACAGTTCAGCAACCTAATTGACAAGGGTTTGAATTCAACGAACCGAGTAAAGGAACAATTTTTTTATGTGAATTTTTTATGACTTCATACGGCTTTTTTGGTAATATTTCAAAACTGGTCGATGCTAACTTTCTTAGCGATACCATTCGGATAAAATATCGGTGACAATTTGCTAGACTTGATCGAAAATCCTTTGCTCAACCGTCGGAAAGAACATGGGAATATTTACTCTGCTTAGTTTTCTATTGTTGTAGATAATAGATATCAACGATACGTTCATCATTTGGTAAAAGGCACAGTTTATAATTCCGCAATTAACTATTCCCATTTTCACTGTAAACTACCAAAAATATATGAAAGGAACAGTATAAATAATAAAGTAGTTTAAAAAGTAAAATTATCTATGATTTTGCTCGAGGTCATAAATGGGTAGAATACAAAATATCATTATGCAACTCCGCGGGTCACGATTCAGTAATATACAATTATAAGGCTTATATTATAACACAGTATTATATAAGGTTTATCGACGCCAATTTTCGATCTCAGCGCCTATTAATTTTTATTGCTCCGTTTTTTCGCAAAGTTTTATTTTTATGAAGAACAGTTGATGAATTAATTGTTTTTATAGGTTTATTATATTGTCTGAATATTCTTTTATCATAATAATTATAAGTAATTAAATCCACGTTACTTATACCACTGAAATATAGAAGGTATAATTCATAAAAAGTTCCAAGAAATAAAATGTTTTTCATTTAGGTAGTGCATTAAAAAGTTATAACTTGTAATAACTTCTCTTAGTTATGTGATAACATAGTTCTACAAAATATCAACACGCCGCGGTTTCGCTAAAGAACCAAAGTATTGAAAGTATTGAACCAAAATAATTTACAAATAATTTAATGATTGAAAACATTAAATTTATTAATTTCGGGATTTAAACGAATCTGTTGATTCTATTAACGTGAATTATAAATGATGCGTATTTTGCTGTGAAATTTTATGATTTAACCTATTAAAATGAGGCTTAATAAGGGCCTCATCGGATTCCTGGAGGAGTTGGGTGGAGAAGTCAATGAAAAAGTCATTCTCCAAACCCGCAAAATAGGCGCGTAACCATAGTCCGTAGACCTATTAAAATACAACTCCAATATTTAAAATGAAGATTGGGTTTGTTATAAGCTCCTAAACAAACAAAATTTTCTATTTTCATGTAACCATGCCTTTTTATTTTTGCAAGTTGTTACATTTAAAAAGATAACAATTTCGAATGCAAGTTAGGTAAAGTATTGATTTCGTTAAAACGTATACAAAGTTCACATTTCCTACTAACAAGGTAATACTTAAAACGGAATTACGAGGAACGATAAATGTACACTGCAAATTACGATCCATTACTGTTACCGGGCTTAATATATATCCAAGCAAATTTATTATTACGCATTTACTCATTAATTCACGACCAGCGATAAATTAGCGACATTGGTAAATACTTAACGAAATGTATGACATATTCAGTTTAAAACTTATATAATACGAGTTCAACAAACAAAAAGTTGTTTAATTAATTTCAAAATGGATTACGCTACGTCATATTATTATTCCTGTTTACCTGTTTAATTCGTTGATAAATACAGTGGAATACGTTTTTCCTTTGCAGCTCCATTGCAGTAAAACTCTCCGTTATTTACTTGGAGTAAATCATGCTAATTAACATACACACACTTTCAAATTTCCATTTATTCAATTTTTATGTTTAACACACTATATATAATATCATGAATAATCTGAAAGTCTGTTGACACCTCCAGCTCCGTTGTGTTTATGTGCAAACCATTGTTAAAATAGATTTTCTTACACAATTGTCAAAAACTAAAATTGACTATAGCAAAACCCACCTTCTAATTTTTTTAATGTATAATCTTATGAAATAGTGAAAATATTATTGACAAGAATAAGATTAAACAAAAATGAGAATACATGAGATCATTGCAACTTTATTAAAATAATTTCCATATAATAGACTAAAATAATAATATTCAGGTAGAATTAATCTACCTATGTCAAATGTAATTTTAATTTATTCAATATGTTTATGTTTGTACCCAACAATACAATTGGATTGTTCAGGAAATTTGAATGTATTCAATATTATTAGTGGCCACAAGCCTTGCAATCTACATGACATATCGATACAAAGCGAATTCGATACAATTTACATATTTGTAAGGACTTGACGCAATTCGTCCTAGATGTCCCTTATACATGCTATCGACCGGATCGTCCGTATTGTAAAACTTCGGCTTAAGGCTTTGTTTGTGATAATGAGATAATTAAAACGTCAACTTTCCCCATAGCTGCCTTAACGGTACAAACGTGTACTAATACACGACTTCCTACTACATCGGCGCGACTACTTGAAGTCTCTCACTTTCCTTTTGTTCTTGTTATGCAATCTTAATACTTCTAATAACGAGTAACAAGTGCACGAGTGAAACTTTTTGGGCCAAGATTAAGATCAACTTTCGGCTGCAACTTAGTTATATCAATATCATAATTCCATTGTTTCAAAACGGTCTATCTTACAATGTATCATAGCTGTGCGACTTTAATGGCTATGCGTTCCGCTCGCGTAACGTCAATAACAATTGACATTAAGCATTCAAACTTATTTCTTTTGTTTCAGATTGCCCTTGCGGTAATCGCTCATGTCGCTCTTGTATCGGGCAAGGCGTTGATACCTCAAGAACAACAACCACAACAGCAGTTAGAAAAGGTAGATCAAAAGGATGTCGCTCAAAATCGTGATGGATACGATTACCCAGCACCGAGTGATGTGGTTAGCCCATTCCAGGATGGTCCACATCTAGGTGACCACGACATCGGCTATCATCACGATCACATCGGACACGATCTCCACGAAGAACATCACATTGAAGAGCACCACGAACACCACGACCACCACGACCACCATGATCATCACGACCCCGGCTACTGGAAAAAGAAACTGATCTGGAAACCGGGATGGAAGAAAATTTGGAAACCCGCTAAGAAACAAATTTGGAAACCGTCATGGAAAAAGATCTGGAAGCCTGTCTGGGTACAAATTAAAGTTCCAGTCTGGAAAGAAATCAAGGTTCCTGATTGGAAAAAGATTTACAAACCTGAATGGAAACCTATAAAAGTTCCCGCTTGGAAAGAAGTGAAAGTCCCGGACTGGAAAAAAATCACTGTTCCCGTATGGAAAGACATAGTTGTACCCGGATGGAAAGAAATTCAAGTACCTGCTTGGAAGAAGCTTTGGAAACCTGAATGGATAAAAGTTGGAGTACCCGGAGAAAAATACTTGGGTAAAGATCACGATGGCTGGGAATATACATCTCATGACCTTTGGAAGAAAAAGCTGATTTGGAAACCATATTGGAAAAAGTACTGGAAGCCCGCTAAAAAACAAATTTGGATTCCGGACAAGAAATTGGTATGGAAGGATGAGTGGAAACAAATTTGGAAAACTGAGAAGAAGCAGATCTGGATCGACGACAAAAAACTTGTTTGGAAGGAAGCCTGGCAACAGATCTGGAAACCATCGAAAAAACTGATCTGGGTACCAGACAAGAAATTGACATGGAAGGAAGCCTGGAAACAAATCTGGGTACCTGACTGGAAGGATATATGGGTTCCAGGAGTGAAAAAGATTTGGAGACCCGTTTGGATTTCAGAGTGGTTCCCATCTCCTGACCATCACGAGCATGTCCATGAGCATGATCACGAGCACGGATGGGACAGAAGCGATAATGCTGCAGCTGGAAGTCAAAAATCCGTAAATTCTGAACCTGTTTCAAAATCACCACCAAACACCCAGCAACCTGAAGCCATTATGTGGAAATTCCCAAAATAATTATTACTCCGTAGCCTGTAGTTCCTGCTCAAAAATGAATCAACATTTGATTCAATTAATTATTAAATATTCCTGTCCCGGGAATCAATGCCATATTATGAGGACATTATAACTATTGTAACGGAAGCATGGCATCAATCGTCGCAAATAGGTAATTATATTTTATCTTAAATCTATTTGCGATGCGAAGTATTTCTGTGCGATGCGATGTTTCTTTTGTTATTAAATTATCATTCATATAATTTGCATCGGCCACACGTGACATAAAACGTTAACTATGTCACTAGTTGCGGAAAAGCTTTAATTGTTACCGTCTAGGGAATTAAGTTGATTCATGAATATGAATTTATTATTTGTGTTGTTTGTGCCACTGTTGGCTTCTTTCATGCCAAAGTCATAGAGATGATAATGGGTTGCGACCACTTCAGCTACTGTTGCTCCAGAACGACGTGGTAACCTTCATGAAATGGTTAAATTTTGCCTTTGATTGAATGACTGAAAAACGGTTATCCCACTGATGTTTGTGTGTTGTTGTTTTGTGAATATTAGGTTATTTAATTTTTAAGTTGATTATAGCGAAACCAAAATACATGTTAATGTTATGTTTTTAATAAATGACGTTCGTTATTATATTTACTTTTATTTCTCTCAATATTTTTATCATCATCATAAAAGAAAATTGGATATGGACCCATCGTGATGTTAGAAAAAAAGATTGACACTGTCAATAATGTTTACTTCGTTCTTGGATTGCAAACGACCAAGCTATCGCTAAATAAAACTTTAAAAAAAAGGTGAATAATTGTTTTCAAGGTATGGACATATCACTACTAAATCAGCTTGTTAGTAATAAATAATGAAACACGTACCAGGGATCCTGTGCTTATAGCGCTACCTAAGTCAGAAGATCTTTGTCAAAATGTATGTGTATCTTGGGACTACGGGTAGGTACGCGCTAGTTAATAGTTTATGAGTTACTCAGCATTTATGGTCCCCTAATACTACTACTATTAGATTCGTAGTGTCTTGTATCTATTAAGTAAATAAACCACAATAAGATTTTTACTCGCAATATATGACGAGAAATATAGTTCTCGCTTGGTAAGCTTTGACAGACTTGGAAACATCTCACAATACATAATCGAACTCTCAGCGGAAACTTTGGATCATTAAACCCGATCTCAGTTCGTTCTTGGTACACGAACCGGTTAAATATTGTTAAACAAGAAACAAAGAGTGTATTATATCCGTGACAGTCAAGTTCCGATCGAAACACACTCCGGCAGCCACGGAATAGAAAAAACAAGTGGAAGTGCCCTAGTGCTTCTTTAGTATGAGAACCAATGTCGCCAAACTCACACATTGACAAATTAAATCGTACAATGCATACAAAAGAAGCAATGTCAAAAATTGACAAAAAACATTTCGGTTGAAAATCGTATTTATTGTTATTTAAAATGAAGTCTTTTTGTATGACAGTAAGGTAGTAATTAGTTTATCTGTTGAATCAATTTTCCACCTAGAAAAAAGGTAAAACTATTCATCGCTAGAGGGCGATATTATAAATTCATTAAATTTTGATCTCTAACTCCTTTTAAATAAATGTTATATTTACGGTACAACCGTTTGACACTCAGTTGTCATTTTGCTACTCACCCAGTGATTGATCGTATCGATAACTACATGTCGATATTAGTTAAATTTCCACTATAACCGAAAAATAATAAAACATAAATTTAAGAATTCCAAGAGGAGGAAGTCGTCCTAACTGATTCCTTAATTAATTTGTATTATAAATTGATATATGTTTTAATACTACTTATTTTCAATTTGTTTTTGTGGTTTGCAGTGTTACATTTTATACGATGGTTTAAAATCCTTCGTTTGCGAGTCCAATACTTTTTAGCTGATTGTATTTAATTCAAGTATTGTTTTTACATTATTAATTTCACTAGTTTATCGATATCAACAAATTTGTCACATCCCTCATCGAAGCTTCTAGAACTTATATCATTTGATTTAGGTACGTATTAAAGTCAATTATGTTCTTTAAGTCAACAGCATAAGGTATTTTTATTTTCACAATAATTTACATTTTATTGTATTAAAACAAACTTTTATATTTGCCGGTGATAAGATACATCGCCATGAGACTTATTTATTATGCTGGATCGTTTTTACAATTTATTATTGCGCAATAAGGCCTGATTTCAATATTTTATATCTGAAGTCGAGACGTTATGTCACATCAAGTAGCGAATAGTGAATGGACCGATTTTGTACTAAGTCTGCACATCGACGCAAAGTTGAAAGTCGCTGGCTAGAGCAGCAGGGCACTTCCACTTGTTTTTACTATTCCGTGCCGGCAGCGATCCGACATAAAGAATGTTTAACCGGATCGACATCGGAACAAGAGCGGACTGAGATCAGCACTATAATGTAGATCGAGTCTTGTGGCTTTGCTTCGCGGATTTGATAATTAGTTATTGTACGTTAGAAACATTTTGAGAAATAAAATAGCTATAAAAAAAGCTATTGAAGCTTAACTTTAAACTTATAAATTTATTCATTTTTATTTTCATTCTAGAATTTTCCGCGCATTCAAATCATCAATGAAACTTTCAACTCGATTCCCCGAAATCAGAATTAAACACACTACATTGCATAAACTATAGGGATTAATTAAAATAACCAACTCTATCTATCCTGTTAGAGTATTAATATCCAAGCAATTCTGAATTTCATTATTATTTCATTTTCAAATACTGCATTATCATTATTTATTTGATTTGGGTTCAATTCATAAATCTTCCGGAACCATTTTCACTTGTCAAACTGGATGGACAGATAACAGTTTTCATACTGCCTTGCCTCTGAGTTATTAATATTTACCTATGAATAAAAACATTTGAAATCTAATTCAAGTCGCAGAAGGTTGCCAGCAAGCTAGCGAAAGATACATTGGTTACATCGAAACAGCAAGTACCGGTACTTGTATCGTATAAGTAGACGTAGAAAGCTGGAAATACGGCTATTATATAAAACCAGAGCTTATGCAATATTCAGATGTACTTCTAGACATGTAACTAATTATTTGATAGTAAAAAAGCAAGCGAAATCTACAGAAATACTTTTTAAGGTCGCATTCTTAATGGTCGTTTAAGTTTTAAATATGAAACAATACCAAACGTACACTGATAAAGATTATGGAAAGAGAATTTAACACCCCTTGTAGTGATGTATTTCCAAAAAAACTATTGCAATAAATTTTCACTTTATTTTCTAGCGTCCTTATTTGTGATAAATTATATTATTTATTTCTGATATGAAGAAGATGATAAAATTTTGAAAAATAGTACAAGACATACTCAAAAAACTTCAATCATAAATGAATATTTTTCAGTAACGCTGTTAAAGAGTTAAAGTAAAATAATAGTAAAGAATAACCATCCATCAATTTTTGTTTATTTTTGAAAAATGTAACTGATATCTGTATCTGTATGAGAGAATTAGGAGTTGAAAGGCTTTCCTTTTAAATTCATTAACGAATTCGGAAAACAGAAGCTCTTGGAATACATGTTCCATATTTCAAATTCAATGTCGAGGAATAAAAACGTAATTAAAATTCTCACCTATATATAGGATAAAAAATATCCAGTAGATGAAAAAGTATGGCTGACTGCGAGTGTAGTTCGGTTTCTGTAATTTCGAATATTAAATTTTTTCTCCTATCACGTGTTTTCGTTGGTTTATAATAAAGAATTTTAATACGAATATTTCATTAAGGCATGGTATATTCATGATCTTTTTTAATTTGTACATCTTTCAAAAAGAAATGAAAATCAAATCAAATGTTTGTCAATGTTTCACGAAGGTTCTTTAAGGTTTTAATAAATATGCATACTTAGCCTTGCAAATTGGGCTATTTTACACGGTTACCATTCAATTAAATTTTAAATGGTTTTTATAAATTTCAAAGCACATAAAAAGTTATGCCCGGGTAAAGACCTGGGCATTGAAGCGATAGAAAGTCCACCGAGAGTCTGAGAAACGTACAAAATGTCCGGCAAAGGCTGGTCAACTCTATTGTCGGTGTTAAACCTATACAATATTATTTATGGTTGCATGAATATTTGCTATAAATATTCGGAAGAGCGGACACATGGCAACTGAAGCAATGGAAATTTTAAGCGTTGCATGTGGAAAATTCCCAGAGTTTTTATCTTAAACTATTATTTGTCAGCAAACAAAACCTAAGAATTTTTATATGTGTAAATTGATTTATTTTATTTTCATTATGATTATTTCATGGTTAAACACTAGCTGCAATAAACAAAATATACAAGTTTCTTTTACAAAAAATATCCTTGAATTGAGTATGTAAAGGACAAATTTAACAATTCCTTAGTAGTAATTTGATAGTGAATCAACTAAAAAGGACGTATGAATAAAAAATGTGTCAAATCCAGTTATTACGTTTTTGAAAAACGTGTCACTTGGTACAACTTCAATAGCAAGATTCGAGTTCTTAGGCTTTATAAGTAACTGAACACTGAAAGGTGCAATAGCCGTAGGAGTTGGAAGTTTCCCTTTGATGAAACAAATTGGAAACTCCGTAAATACCTTCTTACTGAATTATTGATGGAATCGGCATCCTCATTAGTCTTACGTTACATTCTGAATATCGAATCTATGTTGAGTACAAATTAATATGTACATAGTATTCATAATGATGATGAATGATTCGGCATCGCAATGAATTTGAATATTGCATTTACGCAAAGGCTGGTGTTTTTGTGATATTATTAGAAGCTACAAAGATAAGTGCAAGTTGTTCTATTTTTAGAGCTGTTTAAAACGTAAAATATAGATATAGGTAAACTGTGTAGATTGAAAAAATATATGTATAATGCCGTAACCAAGTTCGTTCCAAATGATTACTAGTAAGGTTGTTCAGAGATTTGTTTCGTATTGCCTAATGAGCGCATTGATAAGTCCCCCATCCGCTCGTCTTATAAGGAGAAATGTAAGATTTGTATTGTTTTCCATTGTATACAGTTTTTGTAGAGAAAAGAGTCTCCCAAAATGTATATATAGGTAAGTATATACATGTGGTAAACGTGTGTTTGTAATAGTCATTTATGTCCATCAACCTTGTAAAAAATATTTACATATAAATATAAAATTGTAGTTTGGAAAAAATTATTTCCAAAATACGTGTGTAAACCGTTGATAAAAAAATAGCATATATTAATGCACGCAATAGATCCATGTTCCTAGCCTGAAAAACATAAGTAGATTGCCGCAGCCAAGTTCCTTTCAGGCGATTACTAGTAAAGTTGTAGAACTGTATTATGAAGCCTAATGAGCGCCTGCAACGTTGATAAGTGCCCCATCCGCTCGACTTAAAAGGAGAAATATAAGATTTGTAATTCGATTTCCATTGTATACAGTTTTTGTAGAAAAGCGTCTGCCAACATTCATATAAAACCCTATTCAGGAAAGTATATTCTTGTGGTAAACGTTTATTTTAAGTAGAAATTCATGTCGATCAAACTCGATAATAATTCATAGATAAATATAAAATTGTAGTTTGTGAAAAGTCATTTATAAAATACGTGGGAAAACGTTGATAGAAAGATAGCATATATTATTGAAAAACATAAGTAGATTGCCGTAGCCAAGTCCCTTTCAGACGATTACTAGTAAAGTTGTAGAGCGTTGTATTATGAAGCCTAATGAGCGCCTGCAACGTTGATAAGTGCCCCATACGCTCCGTCTTACGTTCCTCTAATAAAAGGAGGGAAATATGAGATTTGTAATTCGAATCCATTGTAAAGATTAACCTCGCAAGAGCACTTTGTTTATAAAAGTTTATTATTTAATTTTAAAAATCTTGCTTAATTTTAAAAATTTAAAAAAAGGAACAAATTTTATACAATCTTTGAATGCAGTTTTCTTCATTTCGAAAAAAGATGTTTGTGAATGTTTTCGTCAAATAAAATTGTCTGCAGCATTTAGAGTAATTTCCTTTCAGATGACATTACCAAACTCCACTATGTATATCTGCAGAAGTTGATAAGCCGGAGATTGTCGGGACATGATCGGGGAACTGCGGATTTTCAAACGAAACAGTTCCTTTGAACACTAATGATATGACTTCTGAGAAGCTAAATACTAAACTTGACATTAGTTACTTACTATTTGGCCTTATTCACTATCGGCCGTTTTCAATATTCTATCTATCCTTTGTTTTGCTTACTAAAGTCAGGCAAATCTATCTATTTGCACTTACTTTGATTTCAATATGCTGTCGACGGATAGCCTTTGTTATGACTTCTGACAGCCAAATGTCATTTAACCTGAGATTACAATCTATCCATAAGCTTTGATACATTATTGAAAACGGCCGTATGACAATATACACACTGTGTGTTAAGATAAATCGTGGTAATTGCTCGAAATTCTATTCTGTATGCCAATGTTAAAATTCTTCCGCGTTTAATCGTTTTATGTACTCGGAAAAAAGCGCATTTTTAGCTGTCAAACTAACATGGACCGATTGAGCATGTTTTGGGTAACATCAATGTTATATGACGTTTCTATTTAAAAAAGTAAGTATCAACATTTATGAAGTAATTTCTTAATTAGTCAATTTTTTTACTAATTGTTTATCTAATAGTTAAAGTAAATGAAAAATGGTATTTAGTGTAAAATTAAAAAAAAAGTATTTTACAAAATTTGATATTTGGAATCAAATAAAAAGAAGCCGGATGTTTATAAGTCGAATCGGTTTATTTTTTTTATCGTTCACGTTTAATCAATAAGTTTTCATAGGCAATCTATCTTATGGCATACGCAAAACAATTTATATAATTATTTGGCCGTGGTATAATTGAAATGATTGAGCCTTGTTTGAGTTAAAGGCACGGTAAGACATCACACATTAAGTTCTGTGCTATAGCGAATAAAGCCCATGAACTAATTAAATGTATTTCTAGTTCTTAGAATCATAATATATCAAACGACGGATATAATATATATACATATACTCTAAGAACATAATGCAGTATGCAATATGTAATAAACTATTGCGTATTGCATTAGTTTCTTTTAATGCTTGTTATGATTAAAATAAACGTGTTATTTGAACTATTATCGAAATACATATAAAACAATAGAAGAGGCAGTAAGAACTATACTAACTAATTTTTATATTCATACTTTTATTCGAGAATCAACCCCTTCTCTAAACGTAATTTATAAATACCGCCCATAATTATATTAGTTAAAAATACACGAGGAAAAAAACGATATGTTTACAAACTCAATTAATCTTACATAATTACGAATTATGCAAAATATTATTTAAACTTCATAATTTCATTGAGCACTTAATGAGATCAAGGAAATGGCTATTATAATCAGCGATGTCAATAGTTCATTATTGAAAAGCTGCTCCGAATAAACTCTTTTCCCGGCTTTTCAGTAAGCTAGTTAAAATGTTTCAGCTTGCAGACGACTCACGCTATCCTACATATTCATGCTATTGAAAAAAGGGATAAAAGCGAACATATTATTTATGTTTATGTCATTCTACACAACTCAATCAAATTACACAGCTTTATACAAAATATGGTAAACGTTTGACCTTTAGTTTTTTAACATTTTTTTATTTTATGTATTTTTTTTTGGTCTCTGTTAACGTTCAACTAAAAAGCGAATCAACTTCTTTTCAATATTGATCTTTAGTATGAAATTGTATTTAAAGTATACATAAAATGGGATGTCGTTATCACTTTTAATTATTTAATGGCGTGCCATTAACAACAATTTAATTAAAACACAGTTTCTTTATGAGAGTAAATATCGGCACGTGGAAAGGCATTTCCAGCCGAGTTGGGCTACGCGTAGCTACCTAGGTTCTGTATTAAGATTAATTATGAAGTTTTGAGAAAAATTCGTGATTCCTTAAGTAGTAACTAAGTTAATGATTGAGAAGATCATCAATATTATTGACTTATTTTACATCAAAACACATACGATAATTTTAAATTCCAAATGATATACAGGATTGACAGGGGACACGGTTGCGATAAAAATTATAACAATCTGCGTGTAGGTGCGATGACTAATATCACTCGTCAATTAAATAAATAATATCTTTTGATAATCTCAGTGGTCTCCGTTAGTCCAATTAAATATTCATTGCAAAACATGTTATAGAAAAAAAATATTAAAACATTATCAGTTTACTCGACATTTAACAATAATGAAATATTTAATCGTTCATAAACAAAATTAATAAATGGGTAATCTTTATTTATCAATAGTCTTTTAAATCAAACATAATATATTTATGAGAGCATGAATAAAATATAAATGAATCATTCCCACTGAGCTGAGCAAATCTCATTCGCGGAATATTTGATCCCTTCAGTCTATTTCTTAGATATATTTGTTTTCATGGCGGAACTCTGAAAACTGTTCAAAGATATGAATGAAAAACGACTAAAAGATACCGTTCTTTGTTGTAAAGCTTTGTTAATTATCTACATAGAAACGTGCTCATTTTCCTGTAAACTTGTTTATGTTACACACGCATTCATTTCAACATAAGGTACATTTGAGGTTTTTCAATGTACACTAAAATATTATGCAAGGCGTAAAAGATGCTACATTTAGTCTGGTTACTGTTATTACTATACATAATTATAATTAACCAAACAAAAAGATTAACTGTTAGTCAATAACGATGATTTTAGACCCCAAATCAATGTTTTTTTGTCTATTTGTTTATATGTGCGTCAATCACATTTCATAAAAAATATATGATGATAGACCAATACAAAGTTCAATATATAGATACAGCTTTTAGGCATTTTCCTTCCATTCTATTATGATAACGATATAATACTGAAAACGACCTCATATGTTACCTTATGTATCTTTTATATAACAAATGTCTTAAATACTTTCCTTATTAGACATAATAGCTGCAATCGCATAATAGTAAACTTATAGCAAATTAAAATTAACATAAAATAATAGTTCGTAAGTACGAGAAACGTAAAGCTCCATGTTACAAAATTAGTTGCGGTTTGTCGGGTAAAATAGAGCCGGTAACTGTATTGCATTGTTGTATAGAAATAGAAAAGGCTTAGAATATGAGCTTGGTTGGTTCCAATGGATGAAAAACAGGACTCACAAAACGTACAAAATATGTATTGAATTTGTATTGTCAAAAGAAATTGTGTCCATAAAGATTGTTCTGTATTTATTCTTAGTTCTACCTTTTATTTATTTTTGTTGTATTTTATTTATATTCGTCTTAACATTAAATATATTAAGTCAAATATTACACTAGTGCGAAATGTAATATACATATATAAAAAGTGCACTTTCCGTATGATATTTATACACATTGTTAAACAGTAACAAAGGAATTGCTATACATGAAAAAAAAATAATAAAAATAAAAATCTTTATAATGGCTTTTTGTTAAAACAAACATTGAAGAGATCTTCGCAAAATGTGTCATTCCATTTCCATTCATAAACACTAAAATGTAGAATAGGCGAAAACTAGCACACATAGCTCGCGCTGTTGTTACCTAACCTAACACACAAAGCTAGCCCGATAAAAGTAAAAGATCGTCAAAAAGTCAACAAAAATAAAAACCGTATAACCACGAAGAAGTGGCGTCGTGACATTTAGAAGACACATAGATAATTTTTCAACTCTGCCTCCCTTTACCTCCAATGAAACCAATACGCGAGATAAAAATCTCTGGGTTCCAAACAATGAATTCATGATCTCAGCTTGTGATCGTTTCAATTCTAGGAATTCAATTTTCTCAATAAATCCGATTACAACGTCTGTTATATTCAAAGACAATGTCATTTCTGTCTATTTCGAGGTAGTGCAACACTTAATAATGGATTGTATTCGTTATCAAACAGCTTGAGAGGCATGTAGTTTTGTCTGAACAGATTCATTTCTCGATAATTTCAAAAATTTATTAACACCTTCACTGCGTTACTGGAAGTATTTGGTTGTAATTGAGTTCTGCTCTGTGCGGCAGCTAGTTGTCGTTGTTTTGCCCTCCGTGCGGGGGTGATTTCTTCATGTATTTGTACAAGTAAAAAAGAGATGCCTATATTGCCGGTGTTCTTGATTGAAGTGTATTAAAATTTACGATTAAAAATGTACGGGTATTATGTTTTCGTAACGCACAGGAAGATAATTATTTTACAATAGTGCGATACGGGAACTATTTGTTCGTATCCTTAACCCCGTGCCGCACAGAGCGTGCGCGCGCGTGGAGCCTCACTTGTCGTAGTGCTGTGCCCAGTTAACGTTTTTACAGAACGCAATATTTTATTCGTCACGCTTGAGTACGTAAATTGTATATAAACAATGAAAAGTTCACGTAAAATACTTATTTTAGGGGAAGGGCTAAAGACAGAAAGAGACTAGAAACATTATTATGCAGAATACTGGTTCTAGTTTACAAAATATTAAAATTTATATCATTTCAAGGTATGGTACAGAAAAAAAAACTAAAACACGTACAAGCTGTTACCTTTTTTTTGTTTTATTTTAACATTAACATGGTTAATTACTTATTATTTTTAACAGATATATACATTTACCCATTACCCCATCCCTAGCAATATGGCTGTTAAATGCGCCACGACAATTATTTTCCCGTAAAATCAACCATTTCCAAAATTACCTGTAACTTTTAAGATATTACTTAGAACCCCGTGCGACCTGTATACACAAGGATGTAACCTTTTGGTTAATACAACAAAAAAAATCAGCTGTGGACTTTCCATGCCTCTGAGGAGGTTTGAAGTCAGGACTACGCACGGGAAAATAGACGTCGTAACGCATATCAGGCATTCTTGATACGGGAAGTATGTGACTTGTACAGCACTCGCAGTAGGTTTTAATCTAGCGATGCCACAGTGAATGTGTTAATGAAAGATGTCTCCATCAATGATCTTCATTTGTATTCAAATTCTTTAAAAAAAAACCTTAAACGTCTAAAAATCTGCACAGATAAGAAGTTTTAAAAGGTTTATAAAGCCACGACTATACGACATACAAGCGATATGAAACAGGGAACTTGTTAAAAATTTATAACGGTTTTGAGCACCGTCGGTCTGGGCCCGTTCAAACGTGCTTTAAAAAATTGTTTGGATTTTGTACGGGCAAAATCGTTTCAATTTTTCCGATTTGTTAATGTATTAACACAGTTTAGTTCGGTTTGCGAAAGTTTCGTTTTGTGTATTTTTCTATGGAAAGGTGATGGTCTTGGCAAATGTTTATGTTTTTTAGTTATTAATCAATTTCTGTTATAAGATGTCCACGTAGTAATGGCCGAGTATCTTATCACATAAATTGTTTTCGTGCTTCGGAGAGCACGTAAAACCGTCACACGTGTACCTAACCTCTTTCTGGTCATGTCGATTTTTCTAACCTCCGGTTCGCGTTCACCGTCGAAGTAAGCGCTGACAAGGAATTGGTCCCCACGGCTTGTCTTAATCGGTCGGTTGGAGTTAAAGTATCTAGCGGCGTTATAACAAAGAATCCCACTCTGGGCTTTGGCACCTTTATAAGTCATTCGACCGGTGTTGCCCTCTGTCGCTTCCACTGGTCTGTTATAATTTATTTTTGGCTCGGTACTATCCCACCCGACTGTTTTTAAATATTTTAACTGAAACAACAAAAGAGGACACTCTAGTTACAATTTATTTTTAATTTTATTAACAAAATGGGTACACCGATAGTAGGTACACAAATAAAGTCTTTAAATTTAAAAAAAACCTTAAATTAAAAGTGTGCAATGTGCCCTAATAAGATGCAGTGCAAAGCTGTACGTTATATGTTCAATTATAAACTGTTAATGTAACTAATTTAATGTTTTGATAGCTATATAAGATATTATTTGAGCAGAGCTTCAAGATGCTTATTGATATAAAATGAAATAAAGAATGCAACGTAGTTATAAAGGCGGATAAAAATATAACAGTGCTTGCCTGTTATTATAGTGAAGACTAAACTGGATGTAATAACAGAGAGTGGCGTTCCCTTGTTATTGCCTTCACTGATATAAACTTTTTAATATAAGGCAGAACTAACGAACAGAACAGAAGGTATTTGACATCCTTAATACAATATTGCACTTATTTTTTATTATTTTTAATGAAAGTAACATTTTACCATAATTATAACACGGTGACATTGTGTCCCGTGGTATCCAATATTTTCGGATGTTATTTTACATTCATTTTACTGATGAAATTTTCCTTAGAGGCAAATAGGTGCTCGGCCATTATGTCTTACTTTATGCAACAAAGTAGAAACCCAGGAACCCTTGGTTGTGAGGTTGACGCGATTATCACTGAAAAAATATAATATTAGGTGACTATTATTTTAAATATCTAAAGTGGTTATTTTCATACCAGTACCACATACTGAAATGGAGACAACAAGTGGGTTAATTTGTATGGAAACCATGTCTGCTGTGCAAAGTCGTGGCTAACAAAGCACGTTCAGGCGCTTTTAATTGCGTGTATTCAAAAGTTCCGTCAATTTCGACAATAAATCTCGAGAGTTTCAACCAGTAAAGTAAGAGCCCTCTGTTAAATGAGAGTGCATACGAAGTAGATACCAAACTGTGATGTTTACCGCTTTATTCAAGTATCACATGTAATTTTTAAATTATGAAGCGTTTTGAATTATGAAGTCATAATTCATACAATATTAACAAAAAAACAGACACCATCACATAATCGAAACTTTAATATTTTTAGAACTAGTTCAATATTTTTCTTATTCTAGGAGAGGTCAGCAATGTGGCGCCCTCGACCAGGCTCCTTTGGTTAATTTAGATAATAAATTCAAAAAAATAAAATAATTTGAAAATATATAGTTAATTTGTTTTAAAGAATTTGTTAACTGCTCATACAACACAGGAAGTTGAAAACAGATTATTGAGATTAAATATGATCAGTAGCAGACATTTTTCGTATACATAATATTTTATTCATATTTTCGACTTCTGTAATATGAAAGGCAATTGTAGTGTAAAGTCATCGCAAACCGCACTTGAATAAGTACAATATTATCCGGTCAGATTGCTATTGGAATTCTGTATATTAAATAGCTTCGCTTCGGAGATTTTCGCATTCTATATTGATTTTACTTGTATACGTAAGTTAAAAGCTAAAACAAGTGTAAATATATTTTATTATTGTTTATCACGAATATATGTTAGTATAAAAAATAAAATAAATGCTACAATTAATCGCAAGCCTGGTTTTAGATACACTTAAAATTATTCTTATTAAAATCGAATTTTATTCACAGCAGAAAGAACGCAAATTTCGCAAAGGTTAAAGTTTCACTTCATCAATTTTCGACTTCAAAATTGGTATCAATATAATCTTAATGTCCGATCTTGTTCGTTAAATTGCCCTTATTTAGTTCCGTGGTCTGTGAGCTGCTTTCAGCTGAATTAGTTTTGAGTTCATCTAGATCACAATTCTAAAGGCTTCAGTTCGTATTCACCACCTGTCCCGGCACGCACTTCAATACAATATTGTCCGGTCAGATATTGCTATTGGAATTCTGTATATTAAATCATTTTGTCGCTTTGAATATTCTAGTTTTATTGTCTACTTTTTTAATTTTATTGCGCCTGCTAGAATATGATTACATATTAGCATTTTTGCTTGTTTGAACATCGTCTGTCTTTTTTTATTTGTTTGAAACTTTTGCCATGAGTCTTATCTATGCGGGATCTAGGATTAATTTTTTATCATCAAAGCCATGATAAGATCAAGTAACAAAGCTATTTACTAAGTCACCGAGCTTTGAAACGATTATGTATAAGACATTTATCCTTCTATATCCTTAACGTGAATAAGTAATTATTCAAACGTGCAAGTACAGTCAGCAGAAAAGCCTTCCTATTGTTGTTAATTTATTTTATTAAAAATATATATATATATATTGTTAGATTGAAAGTGAGTCCAGTATAGCTTCGATTCGGATTAGACCCAGACGCACCTGGGAAATTACCATTCTTGCACTAAAAACCGCGTGAACAGGGAGCTTTTTAAATGCTACCGTGTTTCGTTCAGTAAATAAGATTGGCATAAAATCTAATACCCTTCTTACTACTCTCCTCTTTCGTCCTATTCTTGTACTTTTGTCCTTTCTTCTCCCAGAATTTAATCCTATAAAATCAGTCCAATACAATTGCATGTATTTTAATAAAAGTTTGTTTTAAAAGGTTCTATAAATTTAAACCCACGCGTTTCCTCCATGTGTACTTACCTTCTAGGTATAGGTAGGTACTACAAAGACCGGATTTTTAGTTGTTACTACTATTAAAAATCATGTCCTGTATTATTTAGAAATGTTAATACATTCTATTCATTTCTATAGGCTATTGAACAAAACACGCACGTATCTGACTGTACTTAACGCAAGATTGTTGCCAAATCGAAATTAACACCAATTAGCCTAATCACGTATTCTAGGTAATTAGAACATAATATTGCCTCTATTATCTGCATATTAATGTCCGATTGACTAGCCATCAAAGAGATTAATCCTGCCTTATAACAGTACCAGATATATTGTCTATGTTTGAATACACGAATTACATATAACTATAACTATACAGCTATAACTATAAGTATATATTTGACTGTTACACAAAAATATATAGTACCTACTTGAAATTTCAGCATTAAAATGCAACAAGTGGAGACGTTAGGCGTCGTCAAAATCCGATTGAGTCGCTGATTCATTTATAAGTGATTCCTAATTATTAAGTAATGCGAGAAGTCCAAAAATATCATTTAAACATTACAAAAATTATAAAATACTGTTTATATTTCTTCTTCGATTATACTTGAGTAAACTTCAGCTTCCTTCGTTCGAATATGTGATTCCATTTTTTATTTACTCCTAGTATTATATTAAATTACTTAAGATTATATCCAAATTCCACATACATTATTAATTGTACCACACGTTTTTTATAAACTATACTACTACTGTAATGTTTCATCCAAATCCGATCAGTAGTTGTTAAAAATAAAAACAAATGTAGTTCAGAATCATAAAGAATACATAAATTTCCTCGTATAGTTCAGTCTTAACTTTATAAGTAGGCATTAAAAGACTGTTAATGACAAATGTTTAAAGCATTCAAAATTCGCCAATCCAGCAAAACCAAAATTGTTCATTCAAAAGCATGAATAGCCCTATAATGGCAGTCTACTATAGCTTGTATTGTAACGCTAGAGCGAGTGTTTATAACAATGAAATCGGTTGAATTGTCTAACAATGCTTGCTAGATATGCTCATCTAAAGGCACAAATTGGCTAATATACAAGATAACATAATTGATTTTGAATCGAGAATAACCAATTGATTACGGCTAAATTGCGGAATTTGCTGGCATTTACCGATTAATTACATTGTACAAATTGAAATTACATCTAATCCGATTTCAAGTGGATCTGCAGCTTAATCACATACATTGAACGGCGCTTGGTCTTAATTCAAACTAAAATATAATTGTATGTATTATCACATGGTATTTTAAAATTAAATACTCCGGCCGCATTTGTCTATATGTATGCGTTAATCTCGTTTAACTCAAGAACTACGAATTTTGTAAGGTTTCGCCAATAAATAGTGTGATTTCTGAAGAAAGTTTTGTAAAAGAGAGAAACCATGTGGGTGAAGTTATTGAAACTAGCCGCGCCCGGCGGTTTCACTGCACAACTTCTGATCCCGTGGCAACTCCGAGATTAAAAGTAGTCCATATATTTTTCTGAAACCTTACCTATATGTATACCAAGTTTCATCGTAGTTTTTGCGTTAAAAAGTAAAAAACATAGACACATCCTTACAAACTTTCACATTTACAATATTAGTAGGATTAAACATATTTACAACCGAGCGAAGCGAGGTCTCAGAGTCGAGATGGTCGGGCGAACGTATGTTAGTATGTGAGTATGAAAAAGTAGTCCGACGTGACTGGAGAATCGTTTATCCGATCTTGATAAAATTTGTTTGGCAAATAGTTTACACAAAAGAAAATCGTAACCAAAATCGTGCTGTATAATTTTAACAACGCAGTGTGATAAATGATAATACAATGCAAAGTTTAAGCACTTCTTATGTCTGATTCGTCAAAAACATATGCACGTCAAGCTGCAAGTCAGCCAATTGAATATAACATTAATATCGCATGAACTTGATATCAATATCGCATATTCATCATTGCTAATAACCCATTATTGTTAAGCCGTCACTGAAATACGAACTTACCATAGCAAATTAGGCCCGAATACATAATACTCAATAAGTAAACGGCTTATTTGTACTAATGATCCAAGAGAGGTCTTAATAGGTTATTTATGAACAATATTATTTTCAGTTTTCGGAACACTTTCTGCTCTAACTCATTCCCAAGGACTTAGGTTCAATTTTCCACTAAAATATTATCTATATTTAGTTTACCTTTTTAACATTAAACATTGAAATAATACTACACCATTAATAGCTTTTCTAATAAATGTCTATATTTAAAAACACACGCGTAGGTTCCTACGTCTATAGTTTATAGAAAATTTTCTACAGATATAATTATTTTTTTCCTTGAAATATGTCCGAAAGCTAGCTAGCGTAGCGCGATTTTAAAATTTAGGCTTATCAATTTTAAACAATCTAAATCAGACTAAAAACTCACAAACACAGACTATTCTTCCGTCTCTCTGTCTGTTTCTTTATTATCTACTAGCTGATGCGCGCGGCTTCGCTTCCGTAGCATAGTGTTATATATACAATTAAATAGCCTATGTTACTCGTGGATATGATGAAAGAATTTTTTAAATCGGTCCAGAAGTTTTTGAGTCTTTTTATTACAACCAAACAAACAAACAAAGTTTTCCTCTTTAAAATATTAGTGTAGGCTATCTGGGCTCCGTGGTTTCACCCGCGTATATATCCCGTTCCCCTAGGATTTTTGGGATAAAAACTATCCTATGTCATTTAGGTTTCCAAGAATCTCTGTACAAAATCTCATCCAAATCGGTCCAGTAATTTCGGAGCCTATTCATTACAACCAAATCTTTCTTGTTTTTAATATTAGTATAGTAGGCGTACCAATCTAATCTATTCTTCTATAATACTATCTAATTCTTCTATATATACGACAAGGTGTAAAGTTCAATGCTATAAATAAATAAATATGATACCGTGATAGAAAACCCATACGTATGTGAGAGTTCCAGGGAATGCAATCCCGCAGGAAATTCTCAATCCCGGTATTTGCGGGGCTGGACATTTTGGACCCCGCGGGATCCAGGCATTTTCGGGACCCCGCATGAATTATAAAGTTTTACAAATTATTGAAATCTGCTGAGGTACTAAATGAAACAAACCTTATTATATAATAACCCACACAATGTTTTGCCCCACAGTTTCACACGCGTACACCTCTTGTCCCATGGTATTTCTGGGATAAAAGCTATCATACGTCCTTTCTCGGGATCCTAACAATCTCTGTACAAATTTCATCCAATTCAGTCAGGTAAGGCGTGAATAAGGTTTAGACATATAGACACAAAGAGTTACTTTCGCATCTATAAAACAAGTAATGATAGTGAGGATTTTTGTTAAGAATTAACTTACTTAAAATTGGCGCAGTTAGAAAACTTAACATTATATTGACAAAAACTTCTCAACAACGCTGTGTTATTAATGTTTTCATTTGCTAAACGGCTCCAAACCTTACAAACCAGCATCAAAAGTACTAATTCGTCAGTCTGCACGCAGCTGTGTTCGCTTCTCTTCAATCCCGCTAATCCCGCGGGTGATCCTGTTCATTTAACGATTCGGATTGACGCCATACAGAGCAAACGGGATCCCGGTATTTCGAGATCCTGGTATCCCGGTATTGCATTCCCTAGAGGGTTCGTATTAACGATTCGTAAGATTGCGGTGTTGTTAAGACTCAATAAATTATTACTGCACATCGTTGGACATGCTTGCTTATTTCCCTAAGTGTTATTTTATTATACAAACAAACCCATAAAATCCTTCTTGAAACAAACTTAATAAAAGCTCTTTTAAATTTACGACAATGAAAATATTTGTCATTTGCTTTTAAATATCATTTACGGTATTAAAAGTGCTCAACCATACTTTTGGGGCTGTGAATAAACACATAATATATTAAACAAATTTATTAATAATTAATAACATCGCAGTAGTCTGATATAATTACATATTTCGCGTAATTGATAATATGTAATACATTTTTAAACAATACACATCAAAATTCGCCCAGCAATATAACTATATTTTGGAAACAATTCACAACACAACGCTTATAAAATAGTAGTTGGTTTATAACTTTAGATATGGAGGGAATTAACATCTGATAAAATATCGAAAATTAATTTACAAGTATTAAACTATATTCTAGCAGAATACTGTAAAGAAAATCCTGCTTTAGATATTATATAATGAACCTTATTTTCTATTTACTTACACATTTAGTAATTATATTACAAATAAATAACACAAAACACAATAGTCAATAACATAACATAATCAGTGACGTCAATGGTAATTGAAGGTTTACGCGTGGGTATTTCTTTGGTTTTCGGAACATGGTCTGAGACTCTGAGCCCCTAATCACGATTTTATAATATTGCTTTGAGGCATTTTGTCGATCAGCATCACTTATATAACAAACCAAAACAATCTATTTCAGTAAAAATTTTGCTACGTTACTTTTTGTATAAATTTCAATAATAAAGCCTCGAAACATGTCAACGAATAACAAACTAAGATAAAGCGAAATCATCAAAACGTTGATCTTTTATTAAAAGGGACGGACTCTGATGTTCTAAATCACAAGTAAAAATACAGCTTTAGGCTTACGTATGCCAACACCGAGTATAACACAACTCCTAATGGTGTATTTTTACAAAATTGGGCGCATGGCTATGCTTAATCCAGCCTGGTGGTGGGTGGGGCACTGGTACCCACTCTTTGACTTGAGCTGGACTCCACATGCGTTTCCATACAGCCACATAAACCTTCTTCTCTTGCCAAGTCTTCACCCACCGAGGCCGCCATATGAAACGTTTCTTCCAAAAACCGTGAAGATTTGGAGCGTAATGATAGTGTGATGAACGGTCTCTGAAAATTAATAATACTTAATTAAAAAAAAATAATATACATTGATGGCATACCTGAATGTTCTAAAGCTAGTAAGTATTAAGAAAGACTTTACATACATAGTACAACTTGTTATTTAAATACCGACTCTTACTCTAAGCTTATAAATAATTCCCCTTGGAATGCAAAATGAAAATTTAAAAATAAATAGTTTCGAAATCGGCACAAAATAAATTTGTTAGAAAATGACTATAACAACATCGATTTTTCAATCTAGGAAACCTTATGTTAGAACGTTTACTGCAAAAGTTCCAAGAGGGATGTCGTAGTGCAGGCACTTTTCGACGATCACAAGTCAGAATTAAATGTTTGTATGGTGAAATATGAAACGCCCCTGACGGCGACACAATGTACTAAAATTATCCATATAATTTTTTAATACCTTTACTTTCTCGTATTAAATTTTTACGCACTTAGCACTATTCGTCAATCTACATCCAAACAAAGTTGATAACAAAATAGCCACGCATCGCTGTAAGTTAAGATCTCTATCAAAAAGTGTAAGGAAAACAAAACATGCAATACTCAACAATAACACACCGGCATAATTTAAAATCCTAATAAATCTTTACCTTATTATTACTTATTTTAATCAAGCTCATATTAAATATAAATTTAATGCAGTGTGATTTTCTAAGATAATTAAATTCTGACTTCACTCACGATTAGAAGAGGTTACGTTCATACCTATTCAAACGTGAATAAAAGTACAAAATAAGAACGAGAAACTTTCATGGGAGCTTCTTTAAAGAAAATTCATATTTTAAATAAGCGCATATTTTCAAATAATTAATATATATTTAAAAACTCTATTACGGGCAAAGATAATAGAACAATATAATTCTCCTCGGTATGTGTTTATCCATTTATTTCACTAAGTTATTTTTGCAAGTAATTTTAAAATCATATAAGCTACAATTAAATGTTTAGCGGTTGATTTTAAGCCCATAGTTTATATCCTGCTGTTAAAATAATACAAGTGTATCTCATCAAAAACACAAAAGATATCGAATTGTTTAAAAAGCCAGCCTCATTAGTGAAGTTTATTATTAAAGCTTTTATACGAGTGACCTGATATGTTCCATAATATAATACCATCCTATTATTAATTTTCAGCGAATTGGTTTTTATTATAAGTTTGCTTTTAAGTATGAAACATTAAACAAGCAAATTGAAGCAAATAATGAATGTATACAATTACCAGCAAATAATATTCAGACTTATGATAACGAAAATTTATAATTAACCGAAGCTTTTAAAGCTTATTTACTGTAAAGTCATAAAAATTAATTTTGACTACGTATATTTTATAGATGAGGGGTTTACTTATAATCCATAATGTTATATATCCAATGAATAATGTTTCCCTATTACTTAGTTATTACCATGACATTTACGTTGTATCTACTAGTGCCTGCCTCGTTGGTCTAGTGGTTGCATCTTTGACTACAGATCGAGGGGTCCCGGGTTCGATTCCCGGGTGGGGCAAAAAAAAATGTTATTAGGATTTTTCTGACAAAGAAATCATAGTAACAGCCCTGAGTCTGGAAGTTGGCGGTGTTGGAACACCCCCGTGCCTCGGAGAGCACGTTAGGCCGTCGGTCCTGCGCCTGATCTCTCTCCGGTCGTGTCGGTCTGCCGTCCCATCGGGTTATGAGAGTAAAAGGAATAGATAGTGCACCTGTGTTCGCGCGTACACTTGTGCACTATAATATCTCCTGCGCAGCTGGCTAGTCTCTGTTGAGATTGGCCACCATGGCCGAAATCGGTCAGGGGAGCTATATATATATACATATATCTACTAGTACTAGTATAGTATTATATTATGTGTGCTACTAGCTACTTACATTGGAGTGTTTATGGTTGTGGAGACAGTATCAAAATTTTTAATTTCAGTATCTTCGGTTTCTTGAGCAAACGTTCTCATCGAGAGGTACAATCCCAAAATTATCTGCAAAAATAGAAAATAAAGTACATATCTATAAGTTAGTAAGTAAAAAAAATATAACTCCTAGTAGTTGTTCGAAATAAAAAATTAACGCAAAAATCACATTTTAAAAATAGAATTCTTCTTTTGGCAACACCGGTCGCATCTGCTTATCGTAAAAAATTGTAATCGTTATAAAAAGTGTAAAATAATAAGGACTGTTAATATTTTTTTTCCTCCTGAATTAATAATTAGGTACACCACTGGCCACATTTGTAACGAGTTAGTATATACAATATTCTAAAAAGTACAAGATATCCCACGTGGAAATCTCTTTTCATAAGCATAGGTTATCTATTTACTTTTCTAAAAACTATTCTATTTTTCTACTTATAGAAAGCATACAGCTGTACCGGCCTACATTTCTATTGACAGCCGTGACGCCTTTGCCTAGCTATATACGTCTATGCATGCACGTTCTTTAAACGAATAAAAGATAGGTACATCTTCGTAATATATGTCTTAAAAATATATATCATTGTGAGTTATTTTATGTCACAGCAGGCAAGCGCATAACCAGATGCTTGGTAACTGGCAGCCTATGAACATTTGCAACACTAAAGTTTCGCGGATGTTTTGCCGACTTGTAGGAAGGGAAGGAGCTAAGGAGAGGATTAAGGATGGGAAATTGGGACAGCAGTACAACAGGATAGGAAAGAAATGGAATGGTAAACAACAGGCCTCCAGGCCCAGCTTTACGCTGATCTTCTGCTAGAGTGTGGTAATTTCACCGGTGAATTACCCTCTGTCGCCTCTTACGAGTTACGACAACCACGGGTAGAAATGGAGTGGCAACACATGTATTCTAATCCGTCGCCACACGAGTCAAAGTAAAGTTTCTCCTGTTATCGGGGTTTATTGAGCACTTAATACCAACTACAGTAAATAAACTTGTTACTTTATATCAGGTGTTCCTCAGAAAACAGAAATACCATACAAATCTAACAGTAATTTTGCGCTAATGCTTCTATGTAACAAAAATCTAATATAATGACGTTTTTCACATAGCATTTTTTGCCGACAAAATCACGCTCACAGCGTTGTAATAATAACAGTATTATTAATATTATTACAACGCTGTGTAATAATCCAAAAATAAAAAGCGCAAGCATCTTTTTACTCCAAGAATCGACTACCGCACCTCCATACAATAAACAAGTTGAAACCACAAAACCTTTTATACTGTAAACCATGTCAGATGCGGTCAAAAGCAATTTCGTTAAATGAACAATTATATTCGCAAATAAAACGACACAGCTTATTACACAAATGACTTTGTAACTCAATCCCGATAAATCACACTAACCAGGATTCGCGCACTCATTGTGTACAATTAGTACCAGCAAGTTGGATAGATTAACGCAACTGATGATACATTTGTCGATTAAAACCTTTTATAGGTGTCCTGTATTTGGCGCGATGCCAGGGCTGCTCAATTTTTCTTCCGCTTTGTATTCCTTGCGAGATTTAAGTCGATCAATGTGGACGATAAAAAACAACGCCGTTCGAAACTTAAGAGGACTTTCATTTTTAAAATTAGAACCAGATTAAATGACATTGATTTTGAAAAAATGTTAGTCTCGTAAAGACTATATTTATTTCTAAAAGATTTTTCCCTCCTTTATTCCAACTTTTTTTCTATAGGTATATAGCATATCTTTTTTTTCATGTAGACAGACAGAAAAAGAACGAAAATGGCTTTTTGTTGGAAATTCATGTTATTCATCATACAGATGCGATGGGCCATTCATATATTCATTCAAGAGTGTTTTAAATCGGAAAACGTACGTGTCAAAAAGAAATATTTACTTAAAAACAAATATTATTTGTCTTGTTGGTAAAAGTCATCGGGCCGCAGTTTAAAAACCAATGGACAAATTAGGAATTGTTCACATACATCATCGAACACCATCATCCATAATAAACAACCACGTACGCTGTACTTCATACAATAACCGCCATAAAATTACAGTATAGAAAACTATACCTTGGTGTTAAGGCATAAAGGTTTAAATAGGAAAGCATGGTTTGCATAACAAAATTTAATAAAACAATGGTGTTAAAATCGCGTAACAATTAAGTAATAAACACATAGCACGTCGCGATTATATAATAGGGAAAGTAGGGAACCATTGAACATAAAGTACCGATATGTTAACCCTTTTCCTATATTCAATTTGAGATCATCTAAAAAATACGAGGGCATTCATATTGGTGGTGTAGATACACAAGACTTGACTGCCTCGTTGGTTTAGTGGTTGCATCTTTGATTACAGATCGACGGGTCTCTGGTTCGAATCCCCGGGTGAAGCCAAAAAAAAAGTTATTGAGGTTTTTCTGACAAAGAAATATCAGTAACAGCTATGATTCTGGAAGTTGGCGGTGCTGGAACACCTCCGTGCCTCGGAGAACACTTAAAGCTATCAGTCCTGCGCCTGATCTCTCTCCGATCGTGTCTGCTGGCTAGTCTCTGTTGAGATGGTCAGGGGAGCTATTATTATTGCTAACTCGAAGTATTCTTTACCGGGTGCGATAGGTCTTGATGAAAGGGTGAATGTGTGAACGTCGAAATTTCAAACAAAACTTTAAAATTCGAATATCTCGAAAACTATGCATTTTCGCGGAACATGAATGTGGCTTGTTATATTATATCGTACTAGCGACCTGCCCCGGCTTTGCACAGGTGCGTTGCTGATACTAAATAGTATACTACAGAAAAACTGAGAACGTTGTATATAAAAATTAGTACATTATTTTGATAAATCTCATAGGGTTCCGCATGCATTTGCAAATACTCAATCCAAAACTGACAACATCAAAATATGACACGTTGATTATATGATTTAGAATAAATTTTATTGAATTATAACAAATGAGAGTTACTAATAAAATTAAAAAATGATATCGAAATGTTATTAATATATTTCCCTATTTCAGGAAAAGCTTCTTGTATTAGCATGACAAATCCCTTTTTACCAATATATACATTGTCCTATTTAAAATGGTCGCTGTATTCTCTGCTGCATTTTAAAGGATTCCAATCTAATTCACTTCCTTGCTGACACACAATAGCGATCCATTTTTTTATACGCTTTTCATATCTAGGAAAACCTGTAATTATATTTTCCTAGCAATTTTAACATTTATTTTGCACGCGTCATTGATTATTTAATTAAATTTTTTACTACAAATCGAAGGATCCCGGATTCGTATTCCGGGAGAAGGTAATGGGTTGTAGATAAAATAATAGTTGGATTTACCCTACAAAATCTTACAGTTATGGCCAGAAAAGTATGAATGGCAGGAAAGGAAAAGAATAGGGTGGGATTATAGGCTTTAATAACCTCACTCACAGTAAGAAACACCACCAAGAGAAGATGAGTCATTAAGTATAGTAGCATTAATTTATTGTGTACGATGCCATATCTGCCAGTATTAATCTATGATATCATTGGGATGGCAAAAAAAATTAAACTCTATATTTTTGAACTCTATATTTTATGTTATGATACTTTTGCTTTTATTATATTTTTATTTTCTGAATAGAAAATGCACATTTCTAAACACAAAGTCATTATTTACAAGGCTTTCTGTAGTAATCAAGCCACCATTGGCGTTGCAGTTGCTACGCAAAGTTTTGTTTACAATCGTTGCGTAACTAAGGGAGTATTGATATACATGTATCCGTATTAAATCTCAAAATTAGCGTGCTAGTAATATATCTATAGTTATTATAATATAATATCATTGAATTTATAAGTATTGTTTATTAGAATTTATAAGTATATTATATAACTTTGCGACTAAAAAACTTGTATCCATGTCTATGAATAATTAAAAAAATGTCATGCAAATGTCTGTCAACTGTCAAGCTACATTCATGTTTGTTTATATTTTTGTCTCGAATGAGAATCTTATTGAATAATTTCCTTCTTCGAATACCTGTGTACCACGATGATAGTATTCAGTTGATTGAAATGCTTATAAAAGCGTTTTAATCACCTCCAAGAAAACGTAATAATGCAGCCACTGATTTCCCCTGTGGGTAAGTACACTTATGGTCTCTCATTGTAATTGGTTTACCTTGTAAAATATTGAACCTTGAATATATTTTTCTAAATTATCTTTTTAATTGACAATTTATTTGCATTCCATTTATATATGTATATATCACTCTTATATATCTTTTACTGGGAAGCCTTTAATTATTACGCATCGTCGTATGACTCAACTTGTTTTTATTAACATTTTTTTTACATAATATAAAACATTTGCATTTAATCCGGTTAACTTGATATTTTTTAATCAAATCAGCTCTTGTATGGAGAACACTCTATGTTGTAGTTCCCAAAATGTTTTATTAATTACATTTATTTTTATAATATTATTAATATTAAAAAAATCTCACGAAAATGAGGTATTCTTAAGATGAAATAATTGGTATAGCATTGATTGCACTATGGATTCATTGAGTTCAGATAATAAACTCATTAAGCAATATCAATAAACTGTATATTGTATAAACATTTTTAAACAATAACAATATCTTCCATTGTTAAAAAATTTATGTTAGATATGTGATCTATGGTCAAAATAAAACAAATAACAATGTAAACTAAGTCTCAGATATATATATTTATTTTCACTCATTCCTTCAAAATATAATTGTCTTTTTAAATTTACATTTTGTATTGCATTATTTACATACATCCTGAAATATAATATTTGTTACTCTAGCCTTGCTAAATGTTACAATTGTTTGGTGCCTATAACTTTTAATATAAAATTTTTATATAAAATTTAAAATATAGTTAATTATGTGTTAATGTATATTTTATTATTTTAATGAAAATTTGTCATAATTTCTTTTTCTTTTAGTTCAACATATTGAGTTAAATTGATAGGTTTATACAGTGTTTGTTAGTCTTTATGTGAATTAAATGGTAAAGAAACAAATTATTTGACCATCAGAAGAATACTGAATTTGTCAAAATACTGCTATTGGGTGGTGCAATTAATTAAGAAAAGAAAGAAAAAATTGTCCACATTCTAAAATCACTGATATTTTAGCAGTATTTAAGTCTTTAAATCCAGCTTCCAAATTTAAAAATATGTTTTTCATATATTGTTTTACATAAAGTAGCCAATTTGATCTGCAATTTATTTGTAAAAAATCTGTTTGGCAATGTGCATTTACATTTCATGTACTTACATTGAACTGTATAACTACATAAATATAACAGATGTTTTAGCTTACAGATAGCAACATAAAGAGCTATTTATTTCAATACACAAGGATTAAACCACATATTGTAATTGATAAGTCGTAACGGATATTATTATATGATAACTCAATGTACATACTATATGTTATGAACAGTTTGTTGCAAATGGTTTTTTAATGTGTTCATAAAATGATTGATATTCAAATGAACTATATTTGTGGTAATATAACAAATTTAAATTTTATTAAAAGTATTGTTGTCGGTGCATTTATTTATTACGAACAAGTGTAATGTGTTTGTCATGTTCAGTAAAGAAAAAATTGTGATATTAATTCCAGAACTGAAATTATTGCATTCATCTTTAATACTTGGTGAATATGTTTAGCTTTGAATGTTAATCAATTGTAAATTTAATAGTTATTGAAAACTAAAAAACCTAACCTTCTAACCTGTATTAACACATGTACTATTTTTAGCGCTTGACAAACCAGATTGTGCTTAAACTTACTTAAACAATTTAGTTGATGAAAATTATATGATTATGCTTTAGGACTTGACTGAAAAAATACTGTATCTAATTTCAGACCATGAGTCGCGCAGTTCTACTCACCGTGAAGAAGAATCTGAGATCCAACCATCAGAAGATACGCCACTTATCAACAGGTTCCCAGATAACCACCTTCGACAAAGGAACGTCATTACCATCATAACTGTTGGCTTTTTGCTAACTGTTTTACTAGCGGGAGTTATAATTGGAATATATTTACTGATACTTCAAAGTAATTCAGGTATGTAATACGCTATGTAGGTGAACTGTAAGAGCCAATTTTCATAATTAGAAGAATTTCTTTGAGTCAAATTTCTTATCTACAGCATTTTCCTTCTAGTAGCGTTACAAAATTTAATTTAAATCCCAATAATCTATAGATACATTATAACTGTAGAAATGAAAATTCTGGATATTAGAAATATTTAAAAATAATATTGGGTGATGTTACTACATCAATATAGAACTCTAAAATGTGGTAAGATATTTTTGTCTGTACATGTTTGTGCGTGCATCACTTGAAAAGTGATCCGATTCAAATGCGGTTTTTATGTATTCGCTTTGAATTTAACATCTGATGTATTAACCACTTTTGATCAATAAACCCTGAATGCAAGATAAGCTTTGGGCAAAATCTTGTAAATATATAAATATTGTAATAATAAAAAGAAATCTCAAATGTTTCAGAAAACATCTTGCCACCAATCGATGATACTATGAAAGTGCTATCCATTCCCCAATGGAGCAGCGAATCTCTAACTCTTCAGGAATTGGTGGAAGCTGTGAGTGTGGTTGTAACACAGACAGATACAAGACAATGTGACGATACTGTGGAATGTTTGCAGTTGATTAAGGAAATACAGGTATTGGTAAATCTAAGGTGCAATTTTGTTTTCCTTAGTTAAAGTCAAAATTAACCTAAAAGTTATAGTTATAGTATTATGATTTACATTTGAACATATTCTTCAAGGATGCCTGCATGGAATAACATTCATCGTAAATAGTTATAAAATATTTGTTTAAAAAAGGATAGAAGTTCTACCCAGATATTATAAAAATATATAATAACTTACCTACTATATTATAAGTAATTTTTTTTTGAATTGCTGATTTTGTGATTAATGATCACAATTGACATTATTTAAAACAGCTGTAATAAAAGTTTCTAAGCGTCATGAGGTTTATATTACATAGTTTCTCACGTAAATTAAAAATTATTATTTTGTTTTAGTTTTCGAGCGGTAACAATACGTTACCTTACAACTTTTTGCTGTCTTCAGGCGGGTTGACGTTTGAAGGTCTTGGCTGGAAGAGATCGCCGCTTTATCCTGACACTCTAGTCGTAGCTTTTATAGGTAGGTTATTTGTTTGTTTATTATTTACACTATATATATTTATAGTGCCCAATTGAATGGAAGTTGGAAGTACTATAAATTAATTGATTCAAAATCAGTTAAAGATTGTGCAGATGATAGTTTGCATTGGTCATCTCCTATTGAGATTGTATAGGTATATTTGTAAATGACGTTATAATGTTGTATTGCTCTCTTGTTTACTTTTTAATTTTAAAGGCTCACATTTCTTATTCTGAGACACATTCTTAAGTTATTTTCACCCGTTTCTCCATTGAAAATTTTTGAATAGGATTAATTACAAGAAATTAGTCATCCCAATTATGTCAGGCAACAATTCCATGTCATAATTACTGATAATAACTTCAGGGGAAATCCCCGTTGATATTAATAAAATTCTGCTACCACTTATCGTTGTGAACTTAAGTATGGATTTGGATTGGGTTCTACACCAATACTTGAGTTTGAACTTTTAAGTATAATATAAAAAGAGGGAATATTTTTCCAGTCTTTTTGTTTTAATTAGACTAGCTGAGCTCCGCGGTTTCAACCACGTATATATCCTGTCCCTGGGGTTTGAAAGAATGTCTGTACAAAATTAATTCGGCCCTGTAGTTTCAGAGTTTATTCAATACAGACAAATCTTTCCTCATAATTTTAGTGTAGAAATCTATTCAATACAAACAAATCTTTCCTCATTATAATA